>JAKCPI010018262.1:0-15883 GCA_023213315.1 Euborellia annulipes
ATGTAGCTTCTCATCTTGCCTTAAAATTGTTTGTAGCACACTTCACTCTTTTATTTCTAAGAAATGATAGGAGAAATATTTTCAATGGTAAAAAAAATATAAATATTTTCCCATGTTTATAAAATTTTATATAAAGTAACTTGAATTTTTAATTGCTTCACTGTCGAAACTAAATATATGTCGACAGAAAAAAATTAAAAGCACTCATTTTCTTCGGTAATTGAAAGTTGTGTTCTGTACGACTATCACCAGGTTTTTATATTTTAATAAAGATGCGATTATAATAGAGAAATTCTTTGATACTGTTTCTTCAGAATATTTTATAAATGGTTAAAATGAAAGACCGGACAACGATCGATATTTACTAAATTTTAAAATTAGAACAAACAATAACAAATAACATGAAACAGGAGACTAAATCTTAATTTCTGTGTCAAGGGTTAGTATGCTATACGAAGCAATTAAAATTTTAAAGATAAGTTACATTCGCTATATATTACACGTCTATTAATATTTGATATGATATTGCAAAGAACAATTTTGTACGATCCGTCGTTATCTATTAAAGTAATTGTATTAATATTAATATAAAAGATAAAATTCAATTTTCATGGAAGGATGAAATTGTTCTTTTTCCCACCCTCAAAATATTAATAATATAAAAAGCACTCTGGAAATCCGTTTTTCTTTTCATATATCGGAAAGGTCAAATAAAATACAACTAATAATAAGAAAACACTTGCTGGTAAGGAGAAGGAGAGAGCATTTTGAGTTTTTGGATGACGTCATCAGGAGAGGGTCCACCGAGGGGTGTTTTCCTAAGCCATTTTTGTTGCATATGTCGAGGGCGTGAAATATCGGCCATTGTTGGCAGTGGAAATGGAAAATTCGAGATCGATATCCATCGAAAAAAAGAAGGGGAAGGAAGATAGAAAATTCCACCCGTAGCAAAATAATGTTAACACCTTTTTGAAATGAGAATTTTTTTTTTTGTATTTTTATTCAATATACATTTGTATTTAAACCAATATATTTGATAAAAACTTTATTTCGTATGTTCCAACGAAAACTCAAAGGTTATAAAATCTGCAGTGGGACTAGACACAAGGACACAATTTTCTCTTACCCTTTTCTGGTTTTTGTGGTAAGAGAAAGTTGTGTTCTGCGCTTGTTACATCAGATTTTTATGTCGATATATATTTATTTTCCGACAAAAATAAACAAGAAGGCAAATATTTGCCCCCGAGTTTTGGCGTGTAGGTAGCGTGCCTACCTCCTATACCAAACGTCGCGGGTTCGGACCCAGGCAGTCCGATGATTTTATTTAAGCCATTTGGATACCAGATTGGCTTAGAAATGAGAAAATGCCTGAACCCCAAATATATATATTAATTACAACGGTTATCGTCTAAAGTCTTAAATGGCCTAGTTGCCAGAAATACAGTGTGAATGTGTGTGAGTGGGAGTGTGAATGAGAGAAAAAAGGTGTGGAATGTTTAAAAAAAGGCAAATATTTATATTTTGTTACCATGGCAACCATTTCTGCTATCTTTCCTCTGAAGCGTATGCAAGAGTAAAAATTATTGTAGCTTCAGCGAAATATTTCAAGGGGCAAAATAAGAAATATATATTTCTGAAAGAGTCATCTAAAAAAATAATTGATTAATGAATTTTTAATCAAAATCGTTAGAGCGCGAATTTCGAGAAAATCGAAAAAAAAAAATGGAAAATTGCATCAGTAAAGTAATAGTACATTTTGACCGATTTGTTTAAAAGCATATTTTCACGTCTTTTCAGGGAACTTAAATATGAAATTTTCAGCCTAGTAGCTCAAATTCCTTCGCAGGGCTTTGAATTGAACACAGACAGACCATGTTGCGAAAAATACTTTTGAACTCAGGGGACTTAAAAAAACGTATACATCAAAATTTCGACATCGAATTTTTTGACATGAATCCAATACTTCTAGATTAACATATATAGAGGTAAGAGAAAGTAAAAAAATTGATGTCTAAAAAGTAGCCTCATAAAGAGAATATAATAAAAATTGTTTAAAAAAAAAAATGTGTGTAAAAAAAAAAATTAACGTTTAATTTTACATACACCCCTTTTTCTACCTCTCGCCGCTGTTTTTTTTTTTTTTTTGTTAAAAGTGTAGCTTCCATTGGAACATGTTATATTGTGCAAGTTGCTCATCCCCTCACTTCTCTACTACTTTTCCCAATCTGATCAAGAGCGGCTCTGAAAGCAAGCAGTTTGCTTTTTATTTATAAAGTTGGATGCGTATAGATAGGGCGGATAAGCCTGCTTTGTATGCATTAAGCTGCTCGCTGGGTATACCAAGATATAAACACCGACTATAGACGTCCAATCAGTGGTGTATTTATTTGTCCAGTGAATATATTTTTTTATGTCTTTTTAGTGATCATTTTATAGTCAAATTAAAAAAAAAGAGAGGAATCGAAAAAGTTTAATAATGTGATTTATGTTATTAGTAACTTTTCTTTTTTTTTATTCAGTTTAATGTAATTAATTGATGCTATTTATAAAAAAAAAAATCTGATATGACTGGTCGCACACAACCTTTTCTTACGATTGGTAATTGAAAGTTATGTTCTGTGCTTGTCACAGCAGATTTTTTGTGTCTATATTATATATTTAATTTCAACAGCAGTATATAGAATTCAAAATTTATAAATTTTAAAGAGAAATAGTATCTAAAAAATGATTTTGGAATTTTAATCAAAATCGTTAACGGAGAGAGAAATTGTTAGAGCGTGATAAAATCGAAAAAAAAAAACTGTAAAAATAAATCAGTAATGTACTTTACTAGTAGACTCTAATCTTTGGATTTTGTTTAAAGGCTGCATGTTACGAGCCAGGGGTGTACCTAACTTAAATATTAAATTTCAATCTTGTAGCTGATTGCCTTCATGCTTTATTTTTGAACACAGTCACAGACAGACAGACTATTTTGCGCAGAACCATTTTTTTTTTTTAACTCAAGGGAGCTCAAACGCGTATTTCCATCTAAATCTTAGAGAAAGTAAAGATAAATAAATTTATTATACCAAATAATTTCATTTCCCTTCACTCTATTTGGAGATACTAATATAAATAGTTCAAATGGATATTTAAAACAATTCAACAAGTAATAAGAAGTTATATTATTTTATTTTCTATTTAGGAATTTTTGCAATATTTGAAGTATATTAAAATTCATAAGAGATTATAATCTCTTTAAAGGCCTATTGGAATTTTTAATGAAAGTTTTTTTTTCGAATCAGAAAAAAATTAGGGGTAGATTATTAAAAAAAATCTATTTGGAGATAAAGCTAATTGGTTTTTGGATAAAAAAACAAATAAAATATGATCTTCAAAACAATATCGAATTCGTAAATAAATATTAGTCATATATTTTTAAAAATTTGGTGTAACTGGTCGCACCAGATTTCTATGTGTCGACATATATTTAGATAAATACAACAATTAAAAAATACAACAATTAAAAAACTAAAAAATTAAAAGCACAACAATCAAAACAACAATCTGCGAGTTGACATCCTATCGTCGAGTTGACTTCCTACAGCGAGCTCTGACATCCCATATGATCAACATTTCGGTCTACAAGGAAGCTGCCTTCGTCGAGCCGAGCCAAACTACAACATAGTCGCCGAAGACATCGATCCATCCAGAATCAACCTAACCATCAGACATCTCTATTCAGTTAAGCTTAACTCACTCGATTTTCTTGCCAAATAATGATTTTTGAAAAGGAATTTAAATTAAACAATAAACTCAAAAACAGATAAATAATTAATCTTAACTCATCATATAATTAGAATCTATCATTTAATGGACTTTAGAATAATAATTTAATATTTTAAATAAAATAGTTTCAAAGACATTTCGGTCGGAAAAAGGGAATTTCTCAGGCCAGTTGTTCAATAATCAATAATCATAAAACAACGGAACACGGTTTGAGGAATTCCGTAAATTCGATTAATCTATTCGACTAATTTTTACTAAAAAGTCAAAATTTAAGACTGGGGTCATTAAGATAATTTTATCTAAAGAAAAAAAGGAGACATAATTTATAATAATTTAATTGAAATTAAACAAATAGTAATGCTATTTCACAGGCAAACAGAGGTTAGGTCGATCTGAAGGCCAAAACTAATTAGCCTAATCATATTCAAAGAATATGAATATCTTTTCTCAAATTTAGATTTTTTTAAATTAAACAATTATTTTTCAATAGGGAAAAGTAACATGTTATGTATCAGATCAATATACATATAGGTAAGAAAAAGTAAAAATATGTACTAAAAATAATTTGCTTTAAAACATGATTTATAAATTTTAATTATTGTTATTGGAGGGAAGAGAAGGTGACCAGGCTCCAATCGTTTCTTAAACAGTTCCCACGATCGTCTCGCCTAATTATCTTTATATCTTATTTAAATTAATAGTTTTTATTTCTTTAGTAATTTTGTTGTGATGATATGTGATAATCAATTAAATAATCTGATTGAAATGGTATTTATATTATAAATATATATTTTATGTCTTGAAAATTTTATTTATACAACCTCTTGATGTTATGTTTTTTTGTAAACTCCATTGTAGTCATGAAGATGGTCGCATAGTCGACCGAAACGTCGCTGTGAGTTCTCTATTAAAGAAATAAATCTAGCTGCTCGGCCTTTTATTTTTCTACTACGTATTGATTCGGCTATTCACCGCGCTAACATATAAATATAGAGAACGGTATTTATTATTATAAATATAATTAATATAAATATCATTTCAAAGAGATTATCTAATTGATTGAGAATCACATATCATCACAACATAAGTCACTAAATAAATAAAAATTTAATTTAAAATAGATATAAAGTTAATTAGGCGGGATGAACTTGAGAACTGTTTAAGAAACGATTGGCGCCTGCTCACCTTCCCCTCCCTCCACCCCCTCCCTTTCATTCTGATTGTCGACGACCAAAATAGAAATCGAATTAAAAAAAATTTCCTTTCTTAATTTTCAAGTTTTTTTTTTTATTAGCCTAATAAATAATTGAATTAAATAAAATGAAAAACATTATCTTAGTTATGTAAGAACGATGAATCAAAATAAATATGTTCCGATATTTGTGCTTTTAATAAAAACACTAGTTAGTTTATATAAAAATTTTGTTGACCAATGTAATAAGAAAAATGGAAAATTATTACTCAGGAAAAAAAAATGATATTAATATAAATGTATATAAGTAAGCAGATCGCCTGCCGGAAGAACTCAATAAAAAATCATCTAGGATCTTTTTTATAAAAATCTTCCATTATCTATAAACATTTCCTTAAAAAAAAAAAAATAATAATAATAAAGAGAAAATAAAAAAAGTTAAAAATTCCCAGTAAAGACACTCACACATGGATCAAATTTCCTTCTTTATAAACGCCATAAAATAATTTCTAATAGATTTGATAAAATTATTTTATAATTTTCTAGTCAATTTTTTTTTTTTTTATAATAATGTTGTTCATTTGGCTTGGGTTGAAGGAGTTGAATAATTAATTAAATAAATTTCAATATACCTCAGTCAAAGGTGATGGCAGGTGCTTCACGATATAAGAATTTAATACCGGAAGACACAACACAATGAAAATTAAACTCACTGAACACATTTTATAATTTTTTAAAGCACTAAATAAAATCACTTAAAGCAGTGGTTCCCAACCTAGGGGCGATCGCCCCCAAGGGGGCCATTTGGGTTTTCAGGGGGGCGATAAATAAGCGGGGGGGCGATTGGGGGGCGATGAGTATTCGAAGGGGGAGAAAAATTATTAGTTTACTAAAATTTAAAAATATAAAAATCAAAGAGAAAAATCTCCTATTTACAGGAAGGTCAGGATAGAAGAGGACAAAATATTACCATAAAAATAAAATAGTCTGAAGATAATTCCAATCTAGAATTGAAACGTCACCCTTTTAGCTCAAATCTTAAATTTCAATTAAAAAAAAAATCATTTTCTTGAATTTTTTTTCCCTCCAGGGGGCCCGGGCCCTTTAAGCTCAAATCAAGTTTGATCTTTTTCACGACTCAGGATAGCTAAAAACAAAGATTTCGGTGGCTAATTTTCAAAAAATTTTCCATACTCCCAGATTCCCCCGGAATTCCTCTGTCCAGATCTGGCCTCGATAAATTAAAACTTTGTAACTCTTTGTTTAGGAAATTTTTGAAAAAATTTTATATAACTTTATTTAAATAAATATTGTAAGCTATGAATAACTATTTCAAAAGTTGTGTCAAAAACTGTGTAAAAAAGTGTTGGCATGAAGGCCACAATAGCCTTTTACATACTAAAAAAAAAAATTTAAGTTTTTTTTTTGGGGGTGGGGGCCGTATTATTATGTAGCCCCGGGCCCCCGTCAAGTCTGTCTGCGGCCCCTGTATATAGACCTACGGTAATAAAATTGTTTAAAATAATAAAACTGCTTTATTATTTACACTTTACTTCAAATTAAAATTAGGTATACAATGAAAATGTAAAGGGGGGCGATAGGTGTTAGTCAACCTCCAGAAAGGGGCGATGGGTCAAAAAAGGTTGGGAACCACTGACTTAAAGAAAACGAACCAAACGAATGCAGAAGTGGAAGCCTGACTGATTGTTTGCACTTGTTCTCCGCTAGAGTGCTCTGAGTCTCTTTGTTTTTATTCTTTGAAGCAATATTAAATTGGGAAAAAAATCGATAGATTAAAATAATTTAATGAAAAAATTAATAATATGAAGAAAAAATTATTTTATTAAATAAATTATTTACCAATATTAATATTGGGATGCATTTGTATACATTATTATAAAAAAAACAGTTTTTTTTTTTTTTTTTTTTTTTTTTTTTTTTTTTTTTTTTTTTTTTTAATAAAAAACACAGTTTTTTCTCATTTACACTCACACAGCTTTCATTCGGCAACTGAGGCCATATAGGACTTTTACTATAAAGACCGTTATTAAATGTATATATCTATTGGGAGTCCAGGCATTCTTATTTAAGCCATTTGCTATCCAAATAAATAAAGTTCAAAGAATACAAATACTTTTTTTATTTTTAACATCTGTAATTTATGTAAAAATTTTATATGAAATAAAATATATTTGGAATTGAGAAAACTTTTGTATTTAAGGTAATAATTTATTTGCCCTCGGGGTTTGGTGTAGAGGTTAGCGTGCTAACCTCGTATACCAAAAGTCGCGGGTTCGGACCCCAGGCAGTCCGATGCTTTTATTTGGATACCAAATGGCTTAAAAAAGAATGCCTGGACCTCTAATATGTATATTAATCTCTATATCGGATATCGTCAAAGTCTTAAATGGCCTAAGTTGCCGAAAAGACTGTGTGTATCTGTATACATATATGTGAATGATAAAAAAAGTGTGTTTTTTTTGTAAAAAAAAAAATAAATAAATAATAATTTATTTTAACGAATAAATTTATTTGGTTGTCTTTTTGATAGAAATCCGATATACTGGTATATATCCTTACCGCTAGGACGAATTACTATCACTTTGTTTATTATTCTTGTACAAATATTTTGAAATCAAAAATCTGGTGTGATTGTCGCACAGCACACAACTTTCGATTGCCGAAGGTAAGAGAAAGTTGTGTTCTGTGTAAAGAGCATCTGAAAAATAATTGATTTTTGAATTTTAATCAAAATCGTAGGAACGAATTTTGGGAAAATCGAAAAAAAAAAAACTGAAAAAGTACATCAGTAAAGTACTAGTACCTTTTGGCCGACTTTGACCAAAAGCTTCGTCTCACGTCCCATGGGGAGGTACCTTATTTAAAGACAAAATTTTAACCTCATACTCTTGAGTTTGCCCTCCGGGGCTTGGCGTAGAGGTTAGCATGCTAACCTCGTATACCAAACGTCGCGGGCTCGGACCCCAGGCAGTTCGATGATTTTATTTAAGCCCCTTGGATACCAAATGGCTTAAATAAGAATGCCTGGACCCATGGGCGTCCGCAGGGGGGGGGCAACCAGGCACTTGCCCCCCCCCCTGGAAAATTAAAATGATACAAAAAAATGTATAAAACAAAAAAAAATACAAAAAAACCTTTCACAGTATACATCCACCTTGCCGCGGTGAGAAAGCTTTAAATACTAAGAGATGTATAACATTATTAATATCAAAATACGTTTTTTTTAACTTATCTGGAAGTGACTTGCCCCCCTGCAAAAAATCCTGCGGACGCCCTTGTCTGGACCCCAAAATAAATATATATTATATATAAATACGAGTATCGTTTAAAGTCTTAAATGGCCTAAGTTGTCGAAAAGACTGTGTGTATATGTGAGTGAATGAGAAAAAAGTGTGAATGTGTTTTAATTATAAAAAAAAAAAAAAAAAATTATACTCTTGAGTTTAATAAAATAAAGGTTTTTCTTGTTTCCTGAAAATTTGTTCCCGATGCAAATAGACAGTTTTGGAAATGAACGACTCAAATGTATTGATATGAGAAAACATTTATTATAACTGTTTGACCAACTACCCGTCTTTTGCACCCTTATCAAGGATGTTATGGAGAGTACCGGAAAAATAGTCGGGTCTCAAGATTTCCATTTGAGGAAGACAAAAAATGTTTTGACAATTTTCCCATTGAAAAGCAATGGACCCTCTTTTAGAAACAGTATCGGCCTAGATAATGTTAGAGAGGATTTTATATAAAAAATAAATACTCTCTCCATGATTGTTATTAAATAAATTCACCAGCAACATCAAATTCGAATTGAATATTAATAATTTATAAACCTCTTTACGATAGAAGAAGGCTTTCAACGAACGTAATATAATAATAATATTAAAGAGGCTCTGAGGGTAATAATCAATACCTGTGACTATAATTAACTCATCTCTCTCTCTCTCTCTCTCTCTCTCCCATAATAAATTTTTTTTTATTCCTTTTCAAATTACATTTTTATATAAAAAGTCATAAATAAAATATTTTTATCCTTTTTTAAAGGATTTCATTTTCCTTTTTAGAGAGAGAGAGAGAGGGTAAAAAGAGAATTTCAATGTAATAAAATAAAATATTTTAATCAAGATTATTAGATAAGGAAAGAAATAATAAAAAAAAAATTGAATTAATTTATTATCTGCATTTGCTTTTATGTCCATTTTTTAATTTCATCTATCTTATTATTTGTGTGTTTTAATTTAAAATAGTGAAGGGATGGGAATTGCTGGTGTAGCGGGTTAGAGTGTAGGCTTCTTGTATCCCACCCACCACAATAGGCCCCAAGCAACTCTACGAGGAGAGGAAGTTGCTGTGACAGAAGATTCCCTCTCAGTGATGCACTCCTCGAAAGGAATCGGTGCTGAGGGAGTTCCTCCTCAAACTAGGACATCCTCTCAAGCATAGAAGAGGTTGGATAAAAGGAATCAAAAATAAGGATTAGCTCAGTAGGTAGAAATAAACGCAGTAGAAGTTAGACGTACAGACATACGGATAGACAGACGGACACCGGAATCTCTGCATATGCTCTCTCTCCCTTGGTACCGTACTACATACAGTGAGTGCTAAAATTCAAGATGTAAAATTTAAAAATCTGGTGTGACTGGCGCACAGCACACAACTTTCTCTTACCTTCGGTAATCGAAAGTTGTGTACTGTGCTTGTCACACCAGATTTTTTGTGTCGACATGTATTTAGTTCCCGGCAGTAGGGAATATTTGAATTCAGATGTCAAAATTATAAACATGGGAAAATATTTATATTTTGTAACCATGGCAACCATTTCTCCTATCTTCTCTATGAAGTACAAGAGTAAAGTGGTCTTCAAACAATTTTGAGGGCAAAACGAGAATATAGATTTGAAAGAGCATCTAAAAAATAATTGATTTTTGAATTTTAATCAAAATCGTTAGAGCGAATTTTGAGAAAATCGAAAAAAACTGAAAAAGTACATCAGTAAAGTATTAGTACTCTTTGGCCGATTTTTATTAAAAGCTTATTTTCACGCTCCCGGGAGGTGTTTAACTTAAATATAAAATTTCAACCTCCTAGCTCAATTCCTTCATGCTTAAAATTGAACACACACACACACACACACACACACACACAGACAGACACACAGACAGACAGACCATGTCGCGTAAACCACTTTTTTGGATTCAGGGGACCTCAAAACGTGAAGATCCATCAAAATCTCGACATCGAATTTTTGACATGAATCCAATACTTTCTCTCTATATATATATTACATATATACATAGGTAAGAGAAAGTAAAAGGGAGTGAAATATTTATATTTTGTTACCATGGCAATCATTTCTTTAGGACATTGTCCGTAGCAAAGAGGTTGGATAAAAGGAACTGGGTGGAACCAGAAATAAGGATTAGTTCACTAGCTAGAAATGAACGCAGGAGGAGGAGTAATGTAACTTCATGGGGTGCCAGTAGATGGCTACGGCCAGAGGCAGGTTTGATTTGAGGTGGGTGTTTTCGTGCACGGATGCACTTCGGATCTATAAACGGGGATCCTTTGGATACCAGATTGCTTAAATAGAAATGACTGAACCCCCTATAGATAGGATACCAATTGGTTTAAATGCCTGAACCCTCAATAGATATATTCAATACAACGGTAATCGTAAAAATATGGCCTAAAGTTGCCGAAAAGACTGTGTGAATGTGTGTGTGAGTGTGAGTGTGAATGTTTTTATAAAAACAAAACGGGGATCCCGGGAGGAATTTCACAAACACTGATCTTAGGTAAGAGAAAGTTCTGTTAAAGCAAATTTTTTTTTTTCTGATACATATGGCAATGCCATTCTTTTCCACTTTTAATACTACCTGAAATAAATTTTTTATTAGATCATTTAAAAATTTTAATATCTGTTATATACGTAATATAAAATAATAAAAGTGCAATGAATATATAAATAATTGAGAAAACTTTTATTATATTCTTTTTTTCTCTCTCTATTACTCTAGTTGAATGCAATTTTTTTTTAAGGTCTCTTACTCGACATCTGAGGCTTTTTAAAAACCAAAAAAATTGATTCTTAGCCAATTTCATTTTGTTGCTTGTGATGAGCGGAGCGCTCTACCATTGTGTAACGGCCCAGTAGTAAGTAACTTCTCGTTGGAATTTTGAAACGAAGTTTTGCGCCAATATAGAAGACATAATTGAGATATTAAAAAAAAATATTTTGGGTCCGCATTTTCCCTTTAGAAGGCTCAAAAAATTTTATGGAAATCTAAAAATTTCCTCTTTAGAGGCATTGGGCCTCTCCCTTTGTAGAGACTCTCTCTTTTTTATCTCTCAACACATATCCCAACCCCTCTCTAGAGATGGGAATACCGCCCCTAGTTTTTATTTTTTTTTCTTCTCACAAAGGGCATGAATTTTTCTTTTTTTTTTTTTTAATTTTTTTTTAATTTTAAAAGGGGATGGGTAATTGCCACCCCCTTGCCCTCCTCTGTATGACCCCACAATATCAATTTTTTAAAATTTAGAAAATTTAACAAAGAAAAAAAAAAAAGATTTTCCCTTTTTTTTTTTTTCTTTTTTTTTTTACTTTTTATTAATTGGATTCTTCCATTTACCACTTGAAAATCCCAGGTTCCCCATTTTTTCTTCTTTTTTTTTTTTTTTCTCTTTTGTTTTTTTGTATATAAAAAATATGGGTCTTTTAGGATTTACGTTTTCAAATCGGTACATTTATTTTTTGCATGTGTAGAATTACTATATACGCGTAATTAATCATTTTAAAAAAATCGAAATATATTTTTGGAATTATATCAGTATCGGTATATGAAACCAAACATAGGATAAAAAAAAAAGGCGGAAACACTTCGCCAAAAAGACTAAGAATCTAACAAAAATAAATGAAACTAATTCAAAGAAAAATGAGAAAATAACAATTAGACAACGTTTCGGCCGCTCATTCGGTGGTCTTATTCAGATGCAATCAACATGCTTCATATAATGAAACTCTCTCAGAAATAATTCAGACATCCTCTACTAAAGAATTACATGAAAAGATTAATTACCATCATGACGGAAGAAACTAAACAGCTCAAATCTCTTGAGGTAGAATTTTTTCCCCAGTTGAGGGATCAATATTATAGATGGCGTTATATTTACACAGAATTTCTAACATGGACCTGTCCATTCTTTATATTTTCTTTACCTTTGTGATTTGTCTTCCACAACCACAATACACCATCTTCCATATTCGTCGTATGATCTCCAAATGGAATGTGGAAATTTGACAAGCAGTTAACTTGCTTGTGTTTACAGAAATCCAAAAAGAAGCATGAAATATAAATATGAACGGTGTTTAAATGATCTCAGATGCCAAAAAAGCGGTTAAACTGTGGATTACGAATCTGAAGTTTTAACACAACTCCAGCTTGCAGCAAATACAACATTGGCGAAGTCGCCTCTTTGAGTAGGAAAGTGGGAGAAAATCTCAACCTTCATACACAAAGAGCCTAATATAAGGTGACTTCAGGGCCTTAAAAATCGGGATCACTCCGACTTGGTTAACACCACAGACAGCCTGGAATAATGCAGTAATATTGCAGCATTTTGCCAATCTTGCACAATATTGACAATATTGCAGCAACTTTGGGGCAATTTCGCTGCGCAATATTGAAGTGAGGACATTGCAACAATATTGCTGTGGCAACATGGAAGTGTGAATATTTCGGCAATGGCAACATTGAATTGTGAATATCGCAGCAATATTGCTGTTACAATATTGAAGTATGTTTTGCAGCGAAATTCCTGTGGCAAGATTGAATATTGAATATTGCAGCAATATTGTAGTGTATTGTATTGTACGGAACCTGCCTAGAGGCTTGGAAGGAGCACTACCTGATGAATTCCATCCATCCAAGGTTAATTTCCATAATTCAAAATCTGAATTTCCCATTACTGTTTTGGAATACCTTCCATAAAATATAATATTGTTTTTGAATTTTCAACTACCTATTGGCCTATCATCCACTCGTTCCTTAGCTTAACTTCTAATTTTTATTATCACATCATTGGCATCTCCCTCATTGATCACACAAATCAGAATCAACCAATTTCATTGAAAGCGGAAAGTGAATTATATTCTAGTTGGCTGCTACTACTACTACTAACATTTACGATGTCTTTTATCATATCTCCCTTTCTCCATTCATAAAAAAAAAAAAAAAAAAAAAAATAGGTCATGCCTTGTTGACCAACCCATACTTAAATATTTTTTCTTCCTTCTATGTAAATTGTTGAAATTTTCCTTTTTGTCTTGCGTTGTGTCCCCTCCTTTCATTCTATTACATTATCTAGTCGAAAGGCTTAGAGTCCCTCCCTCTCTCTGTATTCATGGATTTTATGGATAGCCATCCTCTATTCCCCCTCCCCATACCTTCAATCCTTTGACTTCAAAACATGCAAATGCGAGCAACTGACCCCGAGGCGTTCCATCACAGAAAAAAAATATATATTCTTTGACAGTAGAGAAAAAAAAGTCTTAGAAGAAAAATTGACGCTAATTTTTTTAACAATAACAATTCTTGTGGATGTTGAAAGTTGTATGAGGTTCATAGAGAAACAGTTTTTTTTATGCTGGGATCTAATAGGAGAGGAAAATATTGAGCTAGTTCCTAATAAAGAAAAGGAATAACTTAAAGATAAATAAACAAAGAATATTAGTTGGATTTTGAGAAGGGTGACATCGATGTATTTAGCGTATAAATTCTTGAATATACATTGCTCTAAATATGTACAGGATATATTTAATGTGGTTGGATTTATTTTCCTTGATGTGGTTCTGGAATTTTCGAAAAATTTGCTATCAGTACAATGTCATTTTCAAGTTTAAAATATTAGGATTGGAAGCAAAAAATATACTGTAGAGGCCCTAAAAACAAACAAAATATAAATAAGAAATTATATATAATATTTAAGATATTATATATATCGCGTATATGAGCCGCGAAATTTATACAATTAAATATTTATCAATTCATATATCCGAAAAAATAAGGGTGTGCCGCTGGAAGTCGAACCACGGATCCTCCGATTGGTACTCAGAGTGCCCTAACCACTAGACCACAGCACAGTGCTGTGGTCTAGTGGTTAGGGCACTCTGAGTACCAATCGGGAGGATCCGTGGTTCGACCCCGGGGCACACCCTTATTTTTTCGGATATATGAATTGATAAATATTTAAAAATATAAATATAAACCCATAATTTAGAATTAATTTGAACAGAACTCCTCAACTCCCAGGGTGGAGGTTTTATGACGTCTTATGTGGGAACAACCGCCAAGAGACATTCCTTGTTCAGAACAACAAGACCAAACAAAATTCAAGGATTATTTTATAAAATTAAAAAAACTTAAATAAAACGAAATATAGGCCTACACTTTGAAAAATACCAATCCACAATCGTGTCCAGAACTTTTCAAAGTTACTCTGGCATGAAGTATCATAAAATTTGATTTCACCTATTATGCTGTATAGTAACGCGTAGGATATGTTCCATCAAAGTAGAGCGTAATGCGAAACAGCACAAAACGAGGCTATCTTAACATGTAAATAATGGGGTTTGGGGAAGATGGGTAGAAAATTGGGTTAGGTATTAAATTTAATGGCATATTGCGTTCAATTTCGTCGTCAATCCATATAGAGTCGTTTTTCCATTTCCTCTATAATGTTATTTCTAGTTGCAGAGATTGACGTAGTTGCAGATGCCGATGACAGTATTTTTTCTTTATTCTTAAGAATTGTCCTTATTGTTGAAGTTGCCAAATTCAATTTGAGATTGACCTTTACCAGAATCTAATCTTCTAATCACTTGCATTTTAGTTTCAGTGAAATACTTTTTCTGGTTGCTTTCTTTTTCTTCTTTTTTCATTTATCACCCATGATAAAAACTAAAGATCAATATTTGACCCTGTATTAATCTTTATAGTATTATATAAATTTATACTTACAATAATGGTAACAAATGTTTCAAATGATAAAAATGTGTTCGTACAGCACCGTACCAAACAAGAAACACAAATACACTGTTTCGGATATGTTATCTACATATTTGGAAACCTAGCGCTGCGAACAATTTCGGGAATCCCCGGGTTGAAATAAAAGATCGCTAAAACGAAACAGCGTTAGCGGGCTCTTACTGTATATGTTGATCGTTTTTTAGGTTTTCATTTTATCAAAATAGAATAAATAAAAGTTTACATTATCAGAAGTTAGTAAGAATTTTAAGGGATAAGGTTATGGAGAAAAACAAGCTGAGACTGTTTTCAACGTTAAAATAATTTATTGTAGTAAGGGATGAAAGAAAGAGCAGTTGCAGCTAGTTTTACTTCGTTTTATTAGGCATTTCAAGCCGTCGTTTCGGTTAGATATAGGACCATCCTCAGAGCTGAAGTATGTAATTTATTGACAAATATTTCGGAGTGTCTAAAGCAATCCATCCTCAGTGCATCTAATTATATAATTGTGGAGTGTTTTTATTAGATAATTTGATGGACTGAGGATGGATTGCGTTAAGCATTCCGAAATCTTTAACCAATAAATTATTTTAACGTGGAAAGTAGTTGTTTTTCTCCATAAGCTTAATAATTTGTCCTAGCATAGTTGATTTCTTCTATTTTAAGGGATATTTCTTTGAAAGTTTATTCCTAGTTATATAGATATGAACTTAATAGGGTTTTGGATTCATTCTTATTATTTGAAAACCACATTTATATTTTCCATGATGTTAAAAAAAAAAAATTAAGAAGATAGGAAAGAAAATAGGAAAAGAAAACTCATACTAAAAGCAACAAATAAAAAAATGGGATTTGAGCATTCTTTGATGTGTGTTTT
>JAKCPI010018263.1:0-28280 GCA_023213315.1 Euborellia annulipes
TGTCGGGCAGAGTGAATCCAACTTATAAATTTGATAGTTTCTAATAAAAAACCCTTGAATATAATAACATTAAATTTTTAGCTAAATATTTTTCGAGATCTATATATTTGAATAAGATAATAGTATTCAAAATACCTCGATTCGGACTTAACTAGTCACTTAGATATATTTAACAAGACTGTGAGTGTTTTTTATTGATGAGGCCAAACATCCCATGGCCCCCGGGAATCCGAACCCAGGATCTCCGTCTTTCCGGGGCATAGGCGTGCTATCCATTGCACCAGGCCACCGGGACCCTCGACCTGCACCAATAAAACTCACTTCCCCTTATATGCAGTTAGTCGCGCAAGTTAGTTAAATATTTTCGAGATTTATATATTAGAATCAGGTATTAGTATTCAAAACATCTGGATTATTTTCGGACTTAACTAAGTCATAGAGATATATCTAACAAAGCTGTGAGTGTTATTTATTGGCTAGACCAACCCATGGCCCCCGGGAATCGAGCCCAGAATCTCCAGTCTTTCCGGGTGTAAGTCGAGGGTCCAGTGGCCTGGTCTAATGGACAGCACGTCTATGCCCCGTAAAGATTGAAGCCACGGGCGGATACAAGAGGGTAATTATCCCCCCCTCCGAAATTTGAGAAAAATATTTTTTTGACAATTAAATTTTACTTTTAATATAAAATTTTAAAAATTAATACTTAAAAATTTTATTTGTATATATATTTTAAAATTCATTTTAAATTTTAATAAAAATTTTTTTCCCCCTTCCTCCCCAACTCCTTGGTCCCCCTTGGCTGGAGTCCTGGGTTTGTTTCTGGGTTTGGGTTTTGATATAGATATCCAAAAGTTAGACAGACTTTTATTTTAACGAAGTCTATGTTTTGCACTTGTTATGCGAAACGCCGCTCGTTAAGCGAGTCATTCTTTTACAATTTGTTTTGAACGTTATCCGAATTACTCGTAATGAGTGGTACTCGTTAAGCGAGGTTCTACTGTATTTAGTAAATATTACTGGATTTATTTAGATGAAAAAATATTAAAGCTATCCATTTCATCATAAATATATACGTGTGCTCGCTCATTCGGAGATAAAATTAAACCAACTCGAACGTGCTCAGGTAGACAAGTGCAGATAGAGATAATTTGGAAATAAGTATTAAAGAGTAAATTTATATTATAAATATATCATTTAATATTTATTTAAAGGCTAAACTATTTTTAATTATACAGTATATTTTACTTGTGAAAATTAATAAATGTATTTTTTAATAAATTTTATAATAAATTCTATTTAAACCTGACAAGAAAGATACAAGGTAAGAGGTAAAAGATATAATTGCCCTCTCCCCATAAGATTTAAAAAATATTTCTATCTAAAAAAATGAGTTTTTTGTTTTGAAAAAATTGTTTTAGTTCAAATCTGAGTATTAAACAATAAAAAATATAAAGAAATGTTGAATAAATACCTTGTACTTTTGGCCGACGAGATTGGTGAGCCTTCAAAAGCAGTAGATGTAGAACTGGATGTAGAATAACCGACCCGTGGAGGGGGAATTTGCAAATCCTTTAATCCTCTTTAATATTGAAATATAAATTTATTTGAAGGTTATTGTGGTTCATTTCTTTTCCTCTAAAAGAGAGCTGAGGCTATATTTAAAAGAAGCACTCCTAAAGTATTAATATATAAATAAACATAACTTTTTTTCAATTAAGATCTTTTTTGGCATCGGATGCCATTTAGACGTCTTTTCTTTTTAATTCAATTGATTGGTAGTCAATAAATTTTTGTTGCATACCTTTACCACGGTACTAGGGACAAGCGGCCATAGCTTAATTACTTGGTTTGTATTGAAATAAAAGAAAGTAAAAATTTACGCCTTTTACTGAGATAAAAAAATATTTTAGAAAAAAAAAAAATAGAAATTATTACACAGAAGCAGATTTAAAGATGTAGGCAGCCAGCATGGAATAGAAATCTTTACGTTAAATAAATATTTTTAGTTAAAATCTCGCACGCCCAGGATCTGAACAGAGATCTTCTTTGTAGAAGCCGACACCCTAGCCCGCTACACCAACGAGCCCCTATGGCAATTGTTTGTATAAGAGAATTGTAATAGGTGTCTGGGCTATATTTTTTATTAAATGGCAGTCATTCAATGTTGACAAGTGCTGATGTTTAGGGCCCATTTAATAAAAAAATATAGCCCAGGCACCTATTAAAATTTTCTTATTCACAAAATTGTCATCTAATGGTATATGCAAATTTATATTATATTTCTGTATCCACCTAAACAACTTTAACAATTTATCGTCCTGAGGAAGGGAACCCGAAACGTAAAAAAAAAAAAAAAAACGAAATTTAAATAAGATATTTTATTTATTTTTTGCTCTTCCTTCTTCTGTTGATTATCACTCATCCATTGAATTTCTTCTTTTAAAACTAAAAGAAGTTATTTTTAAAATAATAAAAATATTATATAAAACCTTTTCCATCTCTAATCTGAATATGCAAAAAAAAAAAAAAAACGAGATAACATTCGAAATAAATCAATGAAATTTAAATGCAAAAATATTTTTATTCTAAAAAAAAAAAGTATTGATTTTATTATGAATATGAACAGAGAAATAGGAATTTCAAGAGAAAGAGAAATATAGTAATATAGGCTACAATCTCTATCATGTAGCCTATATAATGGCAAGTTAAATTTTGAAAATTTTTTAAACATGTCTCTATAATAAAAAATATAAGTAATCATTCCACTTTATTTCGATTTGAATGGGTTGTCTTTAAAAATAATATATTTTAGCATTTATTTTTCGAGATGACTTTTGACGGTACATAGTACACGCATCTCTATTTTGATTTTTCTTTAGTAAAAAGTCAACCCAAATGAGAATTTTTCATGCGGAAGAGATTCTTGTCACAAAAGGCTACCGGCTGTCACGCATCTTTGCGCTTATATTTAGGTCATAGTGGAAAAAAAAAATTCAACAGTTTGACAGAAGAAAAGATGTTTTGATAGGAGCTTCTATCTCAGGATCTAAGACAATGGGATAGATGGATAGAGAAAGAATTAAAATTCTCCACTTTTCCAACCACAAGATAAACTATATATTTATTTATTTTTTTATTTGCTATAAATCAAAATGATAAATGACTATTTGTCACATCCAATAATCAAAAATAAAAAATAAAATAAAAGTATAATTTCAACAATTTGTAAATATGATTTTATAATTTTTTTTTTTTTTTTTTTTTTTTTTTTTACATTTTTCTTTATAAAAACAACTTTGCAAGAGAAAAATAGTTTATTATGAAGAAGTAGACGAGAGAAAGATAGGAATAAATAAGAATAAGAATACATAAAAAATATCATTTCGGTTGCGTATCACAAAAACACTCATCACAAATAGAATTTGAAATAACAAAAAAAAATCTATACAGTATATCCGTAACAAAAATTCTAATTTGTTTAAAATTTTTTTTTTCTATAATCGATCCAGCATGAAGTGAAGTTAATATTTTTTTGTCTTTTTCAGTGTATGTGAACGATATTTCATTTAGTAAGAGATATTTATTATGACATCTTTGTCCGATTTTTTTTTTTCAATCAATAAATAAGCTTTTATTAATTTAAATTCAGTAATTTTAGAAATTAGAGGCGTAGCTAAATATTTAGCGCCCTGCAACAAATTGATGAGCCCACCTATAAGTCCATTCTACACGAGCGCTTTTGGCGCGAAACGGGCCCACCACCTATAATTTTAAGATTTGATCTTAAAGGGCCCGGGCCCCATTAGGAAAAAATTTCATGGAAATTATTTTTTTAAATTGAAATTTCAAGTATAAAAATTATTTTTTTATTAGAATTTTATAGTGCACAAAGGGTCCAGGTCCCAGGGATATAGCCCCTCCTGCCCCCCCCCCCCTCTGTCTGCGGATCTGACGCTCGTGTAGAATGGGCCTAAGTATACAATATTTTAAAATCCAAATTCGAAATAAATTGGATATGGCCAAATTAGAATAATTAAAAATATTTGAAGAAATTTGTAATTCAGTTGTTAATCTCAAAAGAAATCTGAACCTCCTGATTTTCCTTAAAATATTATTCGCTCTAGCTCTTTATACAATACAAATAATTAAAAATATATACGAAAAAACATAATTTTTTTATTCAAAAATTCTTTTTAATTACTTAAGTAATTATTAAATTAATGTGATTTTAACCGAAGTAAGCGAATGCTCATTCTTCTCCTTCCATTATAATTTTATTCTCTTTTTTACCACTAAAATGAACTGCTTTTGTATACTCGTGTTAATTTTGCGTAGCTGGTGGAAACGTCAGAACGCTCTGAAGGGGAAGTAAATGATAATAGAGGGGGTAGTAAGAGCGTTTGATCACTTTATGTAAAAGCCGCTATAGAAAGATAAATAAAGTTTATTTTATCAAATATGGAGAAGAATTTATATATTTTTAATTAAAATATTTTTTATTTTATAAAAAAATAAAATACCAAATTTTATTTCGGCCTATCTAACTCTCATAATTAGTGCGCCTGGAGGAGTTTGAGAATTAATAAAGACAGGAATACATGCAGAAGAGTTATAAGCAAACATTAATATCATTAATAATGAGTTATAGAAAAAATTGAATAAAAAAAATCACCTAAATGAGGAATTTTATTATTATGGATTAACTATTGGAATCTTTCTTTTTAATCCTTTTCAAATATATTACTAAAACCTCTTGTGTTTAAAAGTGAAGTTTTTTATTTTTATTAAAAGACTACAAAGGTGTGAAAATTAATTAAACCTTTTAATTAAAATTTCCCACCTCCTCCATTCACCTAGTACCATCTCTTTTAAAATGAAATTGATTTCCTCCGTCATAATAACCGAATTACTTTGGATCTATTTAACCGCAAAGAAAATTAATTGCTGACCTCTCCTTTGACTTAAGATCCGCCCCAAGAGGGCCCAGAACCAGGTCTAATTAAATCCCCCATCCCCTTCGCCCTAAGGGAGAGAAAGAGGATAAATAGAGAGTGAGAGAGGAGGCTGATGAACTAAATACAAAAGTGTATAGCAAGTGGAAAGGGGGAAAAATAATATTACATCATATTTTTCTGTTTTTCTCTCATTTCCGGAAAGCGAAATTAAAATTGAATGGAATAAACTTTTTTTTTCTCTCTTTAATATTTAAATTTTTTTTTTTTATTAAACTAAAAGAGAGGATTGGAATAATCGACTTAAATAAATATCGTTATTGGAATTTTATTATAGAGGTTTAGTGTTAATTCCTATCTATATTAAATTAATAAAAAAAAATCTTCAATTACAATTCAAGTTCATTTATTTAAAAAAAATGAATATAAAAGAGATTTTTTATATTTTTTTCATTTTTAAATTAATATTTCATATTTTTTTTCTCAAATATTAATGATTTTTAATATTATTGCAATAACTATTAAATTCTACTATCATGAGGGAAGAAGACAGCACGAAATAAAATTGTAGGTTGGAAGGGAAAAAAAAGTAAATTGAGAAATTATAGAAATAAATAAATGAAGAAAAGATACATTTTAATGATTTTGAGGGCTTTATGAAGAGTTTAAAAAATAGGGAAATCAAGAGTTATTATATGAAAGTATTTTATTAGTAAAACTGTAAAATAAATTTTGTGTGATTGGAGACGGAGGGTGCCTGAGTCTGGCTGGCTCCTCCCAAATTTTTAATATAAAATCCTTTTGAATTTAGATATAATCCATCAAGAATATTCGGATCTGGGTCGAAATCCTTTTTTTGGCAGGATTTTGGATCTGGGTCTGAAATGTCTATTTTTATATATTTTTTCATCCAAAATCCCAAACAATTTGCAAATTCGGTCGCAGAACTAGATTTTAATTCGGGAATTTTATTAGAAATTCATCACATTTGTCGGATTGTATTAGTGAATCAGATCGTTCGAACTTGTCGGATCGGTAATCCTTTTGCAGAAACCGGATCGAATCGTCCGAACTGCCCGGATCTGTGGATCGGATCGCTAATCCTTTTTAAAGGATTTTGCGAATCTAGAACCAGAAAGTCTTGGTAAAATTTTTCAAATTTCTTCAAATTCAATTACATTTTTTTTTTTCCAAGTAAATTTTTAAATGGTTTCATCACTAAAAGGTTTACCAATGGCAGATAATGGCAAAAAATAACTTTAAGCCAAAAAATATTAATTTTTAAATTGCGTAGCTTATTTATTGATATCCTCGAAAAATCAGCAAGATGCAATAAATCTGCCTGTCAGAGACATTAAGAAGGCAAAAAAGAAAAATTCGATGCATTTGTTTTATATATTTTTTTCGTATTAATTAATTAAAATCACCGTATTTAAGCAATCCCTTAAAAAAATATTTACAAAATTCTATCTTTGTTTAAAGACCTTGACAATTGTGGCCATTTTAGATATGAAATTTTTGATATATAATTAAATTAAGATTTTTTTTTATTAGTAGTAGAATCAATTAATAGTAAGCTTTCTTTTCTGTTTATTGATGAAAAAAGATATTTGTTACGGTACTCAGGAAAAATGGATGTAACCAGCAGGGGCGCCGGAACGAATTTGAATCAGGGGGGCAAAAAAAACTTTTTTAGAAAATTAAAATAATTTAATATGTTCAAATAGTATAAAACAAAAACAAATCTACTTTAAAACTTTAAAAATTTTAAATAAAATCACAATTTTAATAAAATTAAAATTTTAAAAAATTTGCTAGTGATTTTATCAAAAATTTTGGAAAAAAAAAAAATGAATTTCCTACTCTTTTTAATTTTTTTAATTTAGGAGATTTTATTTTTCAAAAGTAAAAATATATCATTTTTAAAAATAAATGAAATAAAAGAAGAAATTTTGCCCCCCTATACCCCCCCTGTAGGATGCCAGGGGGGAGGGCAATGTACCCTTGCCTCCCCCCCCCAGTTCCGGCGCCTATGGTAACCAGACGAGAAGGGGACATGATCCGATCATTAATTACACTTGCCCTTTTCAATTTCTTTTTATAAATATTAATATAAAAAAAAATAAAAAAAGATACAATTCATATTGTATTAATTTTTTAGAAAATTTAAAAAAAAATTTCGAGATAGGTGAAGTTTTTTTTTTTTTTTTACCCTCCAAACGGGTGCGGTCCGCACTCCCCACTCCCCGCTAGCTACTCTTTTGGCTACGTCCATAATATTCCTTTGCTATCAAGTACAAGTGCTTAATTTAAAATGAAATTTTGTTAGTTAGAAAAGAGCTTACAAGATGTTTTCAAAAAACATGAGTCAGGAGGATAATATAAAAGAAATTTGTAAATTTAAGTAAGATTCAGCCGTTGAGACCTGGCAAGTTCTCGATGGCCTCTTTAAGGATTCTCAATGAATATATTCAGGAAATATAAATTATTTTGTCCTAAGTATAATAAACATATATTTAAAAAATCTTTTATTTGATAAAGTCACACCAGAATTAATTATTATTTATTTAATCGTTCAATATATATATATATAGTTTGTTTCACTTCAATTATTTACAATATATACAATTCAAATACAATATTTAAAATTAAAAGAAACCATTAAAAAATATTATATTAATTAATAAATGTTTCTTTTATTCACGCCTCTTACTTATCACATAGTTAACTTTTTTCATTTTGAAATTAATATTTTGGTAAAATTTCTTATGACAAATTCTCCCGTGGGTTTAATAATTAACATTTTTTTTTTTTTTTTAATTTGTAAAAACTTTTTGTTTAGCAACAAATAATTTTCTTTGAGCGAAGATTATAAAAAAAAAGAAGGTTAAATTGCATAGAACAGATAACTTTTTAAAAAGTTTACACATCGCCCTTTTATTCATGTTGCTAATTATTTGTTAAAAAAAAATGACAGGAAAAAATAAAAGAATAAATGAATTTGTTCCTATTAATCTAAGACCATATCTTCAAATTTTTTTTATATTGTCTGTATTTATCATCCAACAGTAGGCTAATCAGAAAGTTTTTTTTTTTTTTTAAGATCATTTTCGGCATCTGAGAGTATTTTGATACCGTAATTATTAAGAGTTGTCTTTTTAAGAATGAATAAAAAAAAATATGGTAAGAAAAATTATAAGAACTTTATAAATAAATTTAGATTGCAAAAATACGGGAATTATTAGGTCATTATAAAAAAAATACATAATAAAGTGAAGATGGTCTAGATAAACATCAATCGTTTACAGATTATTTGAGTTAAACAAATAGTTTCCTGAATTAATAATTTCCTCTAATTAGCTGTTGGAAACTTAAAATTTATTTCTTTGGGAATAAATGTTTTTCAACTTATTATAAAAAATTAATTTGAAATTTAGACTAGTATAGGAAATAATATTGAAATCGTCTATAATTAAAATACAGGGTGAGGCATAAATATTTAGGCGATTTAAGAATGTCAAAAAAGTAGGCCTAATTCATTTTATTGTTTATATAATAAAAGTTACATGATTGGGAAGTCCATCAAAAAGCTCTTTATGTGAGTGCTATTGATTAAAAATAACATCACTGATTGGCTCCTTTCTTCTGAATGCAAATTTCTGCATGTCGCTTGAAAGAATCAAAAGTATTCGTCAGCATTTCTAATGGAATCTGTTGAATATCAGCCGTGATTGATTCCTTTAAATCTTCTATGCTGCGAGGTTTTATCTCGTACACTTTATGTTTTAAATGTTCCCATAAGAAATAGTCCGATATACCAATGCTTCAATAACGAAATGCTGACTTACGCTCGTTGTGGTTTCAACAAGATGGTGCGACTTGACTTGTCGGCATGCGACTTTTTCTTTTCGGGACATTTAAAACTTAAAGTAAGTTATACAAGACAAAACCTCGCAGCATAGAAGATTTAAAGGAATCAATCACGACTGATTTTCAATAGATTCCATTAGAAATGCTGACGAATATTTTTGATTCTTTCAAGAACATGCAGAAATTTGCATTCAGAAGAATGGAGCCCATCTCAGTGATGTTATTTTTAATCAATAGCACTTAGATAAAAAGCTTTTTGATGGACTTCCCAATCATGCAACATTTATTATGTAAACAATAGAACGAATTACTTTTTTGACCTTCTTAGGGCCGGTTGCTTGATATATGGTTAGTTAGTGTAGTCTCTGTTAAATGGCTTTTTTTGTAGTTCAGAAACCCTCTTCAGTTTTAACTTTATAGTAAAATATACGATATCTCATCATTTTATTTAAAAAAGAAGTAGATATATATTTGTTATTTTTTTAATTTTGATTCAACTTCTTTTAACAATAAAATGATGAGATATTTTACAATATGTTAAAGGTTAGGGCCACTGGTATCAGAGGTAGCCATTTTGCTTTCAATTTGCATAACCCAGCCTTCGAGTATATGTATATATGTTGAATTTTTAACCAAGTTCTCTGTTAAATTAGCCCAAGCCCAAAGTTGTGTTCAAGATTTACCGAAGGGGTAATATTTGAAACACAAAACTGGCAACAGCATCTTAACTTCACGAATAAAAATAAAGGAAACAATCTTCCCTTTTTTTTCGTTATTGTTCATTTTATGTCTGTTATGATTATATATCTAGGATATATGGCAAGGTGTCGAAGAAAATTATTTGAATATTTTCTAATATCAAAGTTGGAACTATGTTCAAGGGTAGGCAACTCCCTCTGGCGAGTCGAATATTCTCCTAGCTTCAGTTAACGCATTGCAATTTTTAAATTTTTAAATTTTGGTAAAAAAATTAATTATTTTAATGGTTAATTCCAGGAGGAGTGGCTGAATATATATTGAGTAGTGAGGATATCCAGGCAGCCAGGAAAACAATAAAGAAAATTAAATTTGTCTTTATTTCATATATTTTTGTCTACGTTTCGGCCGATATTCCGGCCTTCATCAGGACAAATGTTGTTTGCCTCGAGCTTATACAGGCTCTTGGCAACTCCTGACAATGTGTTTGAGTGAACATTCGTCGGATGGCATGACTTCTGGTTCATCTAAATATTTATGCCTCCCCCCTGTATTATAATCTTTTAATATAATGTAAAAAAAATCTGAACTCACAGTATCTCACAGCAACCCAGAAATAATATTCTGATGGTTTTGAGTGATTTATTTTATATTTGAATTTTGATATTTCAAGACTATATCGCCTAAGATGCCGAAGAGTTAAATAAAAAGAAAAAAAAAATTGTTATTACAACAATAAATCTAATCCACCCCCTTGAAGTTATTTAATGAATATATTTGAATATTAGATGAAAGACATTTAATTCCAAAAAATAAAACAAAATACCAAATTACAGACTAATTAGTGGTAATTCAGGTACCTGATTATGTTTATACAGTATTCATACAATCACTCACAGATTCAAAACATTTATACACACTTCATATTCACACAAACAGACAGAAAGGATATTATCTATTTGATTTTTTCCAATATATATGTATATATATATATAACTCATCTAATTCAATTCTCAGTGATTTCTTCTAGGCGCCTCTTATGAGCACCTATTAAGAATAACGTTAGAATTAATAAAAAATGTTTGAAAACACAGATGAAAATAAACGATGATTGGTTTCTAGCTTTTGATTTTTCTCTTTTTATATATATATATATATCAACATCTGACCACCCCCCACCACTGGGAGGGATCAAAGGAACAAAATTGGCGTTGTTTTTTATGTTTTTGAAAAAAGGACCGTAATCCTATTTCCAGATTCACTATTTCACTCATATTAATTATTTAAGTATTATGATAATTATTTTTACAATATATATATACAGTATACATATATATATATAAATATATATAGATATGAAAATCTAATAACAGAATACAGGGTGAGCCAAATACGGATTTATGTATTTAAATAAATTTTGATTGATTGTTTTATTTTTCTTTCAATTCGGTTTAAATTCACCTTAAAGGATATTGAACAAAAAATTTGGAAGATTAATTACTTTCTCTTACCTATGTATATATGTAATATATATAGAGAGAGAAAGTATTGGATTCATGTCAAAAATTCGATGTCGAGATTTTGATAGATATACACGTTTTGAGGTCCCCTGAATCCAAAAAAGTGGTTTTCGCGACATGGTCTGTCTGTCTGTCTGTGTGTGGTGTGTGTGTGTGTGTGTGTGTGTCTGTGAACAAAATATCTCAAGAACGAAAAGAGCTAGGAGGTTGAAATTTTATATTTAAGTTAGGCACCCCATGGGACGTGACACGAAGCTTTTGAACAAAATCGACCAAAGAGTACTAGTACTTTACTGATGCACTTTTTCAGTTTTTTTCGATTTTGTCAAAATTTGCTCCAACGATTTTTTTTTAATTCAAAAATCAATTATTTTTTAGATTCTCTTTAAAATGTATATTCTCATTTTGTCATTGAAATCTTCTGAAGACCACTTTACTCTTGTACTCCATAGAAAAGATAGGAGAAATGGTTGCCATGGTAACAAAATATAAATATTTTCCCATACTTATAAATTTGACATCTTGAAATTTGAATGTACCGTACTGTTGGAAACTAAATACATGTCGACACAAAAAATCTGGTGAGACAAGCACAGAACACGACTTTCGATTACCGAAGGTAAGAGAAAGTTGTGTGCTGTGCGCCAGTCACATCAGATTTTTTAGTAATTATTTTGAGTATCAGTAGAGGAAAAATTGGCTTCTTGGATCCCATATTAATAACTATAGCGGATGGTAGCCAGGAAAAATAAAAAAATAAAATCAATTTCTATCAGATTTTTCTTTATTTGATTGTCGACGTTTCGGACGCCAGTCGCTTCCTTCCTCCTTTCCATTCATCTGTATTTGTTTGACGATTGATTGTCCTGGGGACAGAAACTCCTCTGGATCCGCCACTGCCTGAGGAAGGACGCTACTGGCGTCTGAAACGTCGACAATCAATTTATCTGATTTTATTATTTTTATTTTTCCTGGCTGCGATCCGCTATTCTTATTAATTTAAACAGCCATATTCTTCATCATCCTTTATTAATTTTACTAATAATCGGCTCTATCTTTTAATGAATTGATTTTTGAGCAGTGGCTTTGGAGTATTTGGTTACATGGAAGAGGAGGAATAATAGCTATTCACCCCCTTCTGATTTCAAAAAAAGGGTTGTATAATATGGGTAAAAAATAAAAAGTGAAGTACTGCTCAAAAATGTTTTTCATTTCGTCCCCACTTTCCAAAGAAAAAAAACTTAAAATTCTCATCTGACAAGATTTGGACTTAATTTCCTTTTTAATAAGATCTCTTCTGTTCTTACTTCCAAGAATGAAATTCCCAAGAGTGAAAGTTTAATAAGGAACGTAACTTTAAGAACATTTCAGTCAATTTGAATACAACTCCCCATTTTGTACTTTTCTAGACAAAATCCAGAAAATGCTAAGGCCTAATTAAAAGTTGTGAAGTCGAGCCTTGGAAATTGCTTTTAAATTAAACTTCGACTTCATCTTTTCACAAACCGCCTCTTAATTGAAATAATACTTTAATTAAACATTAGTACTGATATTTTCAGGGCTGAAGTTTTGAAATCAACGCCTTTTTAACTAAAAGAGGTTCTACACCTCACTCCACTTCCGGTGGTGGAGGAGGAGGTGGACTGGGGGTCGGACTCAAATATTTTGGGGATTTATCAAATTATATTTTTATTATTTTAAATCTATTTGTATTCACGAAGGGTTGAACGAACTTCAGATCAATTCTCTTTTCAGATAAATTATATTCGAGCCAACGATTCGGTATCTCCCTTGCAAAATTGCTATTAGAATATCTAATCGATTTTAATAATAGTCGCTCTTTTTTAAAATGATTTCATAATCGTTTTAATGGTATTTTTCATATAAAATTTTTTTCGAAAACCATTTTTACTCTAAGATTTTAAATTTAAACCGAATTAAATCAATAAGAACAATAAGAAAAAAATAAATAAAAAATGATATTAAAATTGGGTCTACATATTTCGCTCACCTTGTAAAATTTGATATTTTTTTTTTTTTTTTACAAACAAATATCTTAAAAGTGCCCAAATTAATAAGTAAAAAATCTAGAGAACAAAAAATGAATTTCGAAAAACCAGATCCTTATGGTTTAAGAAAAAGAAAGTTGAGAAATTGAAAATATTTATTGTCTTTTAAATTTATTTTTTTTTTTTAGACTGGAATCGAAATCCTTTTTTGTTCCAAAATAAACGAAAAACTTTTAATAAATTCATCTCTCAAATATTTTATATTGGAAGAAAAATTAATTTATAAAAAGTATTTATAATTCTATTGATGATTAAGCCGTTCAGTTACGTATTACTATCCCAGTTTGTCGATTATACTCGATTTCATTCGAGTCATTCAAAGGGTTCGTCTTACCATTTATAATACTTCCCAGATCGTCTTTTCGGACCCGCATTCGAATTCCTTCATTAAAGCCCCTTCTCGATAAGAAAAAAAAAATTTTAAATTTTAATTGAGTTCTTAAGATTGTTTATCATTTTCTCATTATAATAATCTCAATCGAAATTTTTAAAAAAAAGAATTCATTTTTTTTTTAATTAGCATATATAGTACAAGTTTTCTCTTTTAGCCCCTTTGGTATATGGCTTACAACTTCTTATTCCTCTTTCCTAGCCTACGGGATCGGCGTGTTTTTTGCAACAGGAAAAAATAGAAAAGGCCGGCCCGTCGCACGGTCTGACGCCTGTTGAAAATATAGAAGGAAGGGACAGACATTTAAGAAGAACAGAAGGACTGCCAGTCCCAGGTCGGGTAGTTCGTGGTCGCCATCCACGTACCCACAAGATCTGGGCCCCTGAGCAAGCTGACTGAAGAGAATATAGCATATTTTCCAAGTGACAAAATCACTAAAAAAATATTTTTTAATGGAATAGTTGTTAGCCTAGAAATTAAAAAGTGAGATTGTATGTTCCTCTGGACCAATTATTTGAAACATTTTATACAGAAGAAGAAATTAATATTCAGCTGTTAATTCGTATGAAGTTATAACATCTGCGCATGCGTAATCAGTTCTGTAACACCTTTTTATCAATTAATCAAAAAATTCATTAGGGAGTTGGCCACTTTTTTATCTTCCAACAAATAATTTCCTCAATCCATTGTAAATCATGAAGATTACTTATTTTCCAGATTAAAATTATGATTTTGTCTTTCCGATGATATATTCTCTAAAATTTAACAAATGATTAATGGCAAAATGTGTGTCTATCAGTTCCAGAGTTTCGGTTATCAATAAGATTTTGTATTAATACCAATTAATTTTAATAAATATGATTAATTAACAAATAACTTAGGTATCATATATACAAATTAGGAAAATATAATAGGTATACAAAACAAAAAAAAAACACCACCAAGGAAAAAGATTAAATAAAATTGCAAAAAGATAAACGAAATCGAAATTCCTGACCAAAAAAAACTTGCTATGGCACAGTAATTAATTATAGACATGCCCAAACAGAATGCTAGATTATCGTTTGATTAATGGAGAAGATAAAATAAATTTAAATAAAACAAAAAAAAGAATCGTCTTGTCTATTTGAATAGAAATTTTACGCGGTAAAACATTAATCGGTTAAGTGTATCGAGGCGTAAACCCGGGTTAAATTTCGGGGTGGGTGAATTTATATTATTTTTCTATATATTGACTAAGTTTTTTGTTTTTTTTTTATTTTGCCTGTTTAGCTTGATTAAGAGATTAAAAATTTTAATCCAAGCTACTCGTTAAAATACGACCGATGTCAGGCTGGTCAAAAGAAGAAACGAAATACATTTTAACCAACACGCCTGAATACATGAATGCAACAAAATATATATAAATACTTTCAGTAATATTTTTATATCAGGCAAGCCTCTCGTTTTAAGAGAAATCATTATAATTCAAATTTATAATTATTAAAGAGAAAATATTTATTTAGCACAGATTTAAAAAAAAATGTACTTATTTCAGGATGGTGAAGGAAATCAATTTAAAAAAGACGCTCTTCTATAATTTAATAAATTTTAAATAGAACCCTGCTTTTATTGCGATGAATTAATTGAGAGAATTTTGGCACGTTTTAATAAACTAGAGTTCAGAACAATCATTACAATACCAACGCTTAATTACACTGAATTAGATACTGATCCAGTTTGTGGTAATCCACAGTTAATATTTGTACTAGTATATTCCCAGACGTCTTGGAATATTGCAACAATATTGCCAATCTTGCAAAATACTGACAATATTGCAGCTCAAACAGCAACATTGCCGCAATATCCCTGCAAGTTACAGAGAGGCGGGCAGGAATATTGTGCAATATTGCCTTTAAGGTTAACTTGGAATATTGCCGCTGCAATATTGTCAATATTTTGCAAGAATTGCAATATTGCTGCAATATTCCAAGCTGTCTGGGTTGTACCCAAATAATTATAATGAACAATAAAAGTAGGTAATGATGCGCAAATGTTCTTTAATTAATAGGACCTGCTTTGAGATTAGGGTGTGCTTGTAATTTTGGGATGAAACTATAAATTTTATGTTTAGAAGAAAGAACGTAGTAGGCTACTATTTTTTTATAAGGTGGAATTGTATCTGATTTGTTTACAATCGCCTTAAAAAGTGCACTAACTCTTCGGAAGTGGTACCTGCCGGTGCTGAGAGAGTCCCTCCTCAAACTAGCATAGAAATGTTTGGATAAAAAGCAACCGAATTGAACTAGCAATAAGGATTAGTTCATTAGCTAGAAATGAACGAAGGTGGAGTTAGAGATAGGAAATGATGTAACTTCACGGGGTGCCGGTAGATGGCTGGCTACTGCCAGAGGCCGGTTGGGTTTGAGGTGTGTGTCTTCGTGCACGAAAGCACCTTGGGTAAATAAATTTTGGAAGAAATTTCAAATAATAATGTTTCAAATTTGTTTATGTTTCACTACATTACGTTTAGGCTTTGCATGTGTAAGTAACATATTGATAAAGAGAGCGTTAATTTTTATTTGTCTTCAGCCGAATGATAACACCAGCTCTTGAAATATATATAATAATAATAATATATCACAGAAATGTATCATTTTAACTGGAATCCCTCATTCGAGGTTTTTTTTCTCTCTAAAATTCCTTAATTTTCTTTTGATCTTCACGCATCCTAGCCTACCTTAACTCTGCCTAATTGAAAAAAAATATATATTATAATTCATTTTACGGCCTTCATTTAAATACAGGTTAAAATTACTTATTCTTAAATAGTTATTATAGAACAATTTTTATTTTATCAATGGCATCTACGTATATGTATCATTATATTTAGATGGTATCCCGTTACATTTATTACCGGCGGGCCTGTTTCTGGATCTTCTTCATCCAACAGACTCTTAACTAACAAACTAAAGGGATTTCTGTGGATATGCTTAACTTGGCTCACGTCAATTGGAGTTATGTCAATAAATTCACATATCAATGGCTCTGGTCCTTATGAATCATATATTTAACTAAACAAGAAGCCGAAAATAAAAAAATCTAAATATGAATAACATAGAAGGAAAATATTTATGCTTAATGCATAATAATATTATTTCTAACAGAACATAGATGTTTTTTTATTGATTTTATTGTTACGAACTTACGAGCTCTAGTCGAAGTGGTAAGGTAACGGCTCCAGTAGTTGACCATTGGAGTTAAAAATCTATATAAAAAAATATGATTTCTTGTACTTTCATATAAAATGAACTCATATAAACTGTTTATTAAAAATTCAATTCATAAATGTGAATTTTGTTATTTAGCTAATTAATTTAGGTCAACTACTAGGGCCTTAACTTTATCAAGCAACAAATAGCATCGAGTTCAACGGCGAACTTTGTTTATTCTATCGGATCTATATACAACAATTTGAAAATTTATTTAAGGAAACACTTTATTGAAAAATTCATTAAAATATTAACACTGATTTGTTTATTTATCTCTTTTGTCAATATCATTAGATACCTACTGAATATTTAAACACCCAAAAGTAAGTAAACACATTAATTTTTATGAATCTTAGGCAAAAAATTAGGATTGCTTTTCCACCTCTGAAGGTGAAAAAATCTGGTGTGGCAAGCACAGAACACAAGTTTCTCTTATCTTCGGTAATCGAAAGTTGTGTTCTGTGCTTGTAACACCAGATTTTTCGTGTCAAAATATATTTAGTTTCCGTCGATATATTATTAGAATTCAAGATGTAAAATTTATTAGTATGGGAAAATATTTATATATTGTTACCATGGCAATCATTTCTCCTATCATTCCTATAAAGTACAAGAGTAAAGTGGTCTTCAGAAGATTTAAATGGCAAAATGAGAATATACATTTTAAAGAGCATCTAAAAAATAATTGATTTTTGAATTTTAATCAAAATCGTTGTACCAAATTAAAAGTAAAAAATGATTTTAAATTATGTAGCGAAAATTGACAATGAGTTCTTAAATATCTAATTTAAGAAATAAAATTATATAACTTATATTTTTTTTATTAAAATAATAAGTGATCATTATTTATAAGCATAAATTAAAAAAAAAGAAATTCACCGCAACGAAATTCAAATGCGTACTTAATAAATAAATAAATACCAGAATAAATATAAATGAAAAATTTCTTATAGTAATTTTTCATTTTGATATGTTTTCAACTGTGAAAAATTAATCCTTTATTTATTATGTTAGAATTTTTAATTTAATATACCGAAAAATCAGGGAGTCTTACAATAAAAAGTGTTAGAGTGGCTCTATCTAAGATGAATAATATATAGTTATACCCTGAAGACCTTTGAATAAGAATAAAATAAAATTTTTTTTTTTGGGTCGGACCGCGGCGCACTGCGGCGCGAGAGCGCGAGTGCAGGTATAGAATTAAAAAAAAAAAATAAAAAAAAAAAAAGAAGGTAGACAGTGGTTTTAAAAGGCAGCCTGGGCAGCTGAAGTCTGCCTGCTGGCTGTTCAGGTGTTCAGCTCACTAACACTGGGCCAGATCTCTCTGTTCAGCAACACTCACTCACACTAAAACGGATATTTGGATGAGGCGGCCGAAAACATACTCACCAAGAGAGTAGAGGCTGCCTGGAGCCGCTCAGGTGTCCGGACACTGACAAACATATGAGAAAAAGAGAGAGAAGGAGGTACTCTCCCTTGTCGAAAAGAGTTCAACACCAAGTGGATGGTGGTCCTCTTCCCTGAGAATCACCTCTCACTTTGAATGATGGATGTACTGAAATTAACAAAAATAAATAACAATTAATATAGAACAATTCAATGGTGTGGTTATTAATACTGTATAATACACTACATGTTTCAATCAAAAGTGGTGTTACTTTTTTCTGAAAATAAACAATTTACAAAATTATTTTTCATTTAAAGTTATTTTATCAGTGTCGCCCCTTCCTTATATAATTATTAAAATGAAACTTTAATTTGATGGCCTCAAATTTTTTCGCTCTTCTATCAGCATGTCACGTTACAAGCCGTGACGTCAAAGGCCGTGATGCTACAAGCCATGACGTCACAAGCCGTGACGTCAAAAATAGGAAAGTTGAAATTTAATATATATGACAAATTGTAAAAAAATAATATTGAGATTTAATTATTCCATTTTTAAATTGATAAAATATAATTTATAAAATAATTGAAAATGATTCAAATCTTTAATTATCAATTGCTAAATAAATATTGCTCTCAGTTTTTAACATGCGTCGATTGATTTTCCATTATCATTCCTATTTTCCAATTATTAAGTTTCACTTGCATCGTGGTTTCATAAAACAACACAATTCAGTTTGACCGAGGTGTATAGCCTGATAATATGTAGATTAAAGGCTTCTGTATTTCTCCAATGAGCAAGCAGCTAGTAGATTTTTCAATTTATATTTAATATTAATATGCCAGGGCCGACGTTTCGGTTGCATATAGGACCATCCCCTTAGCCCTGAGGATGGTCCTATATGCGACCGAAACGTCGGCCCTAGAGAAATACAGAAACCTTTAATCTATAATAGAGGGGACTGTGGAGATATATGAAGTAGATGATGGTTGCAGTAAATTAAACAAAAATGTTTTAACATGGTTGTATGTTTTTTTTGTTGGTGGGCCAAGTGCCCCATGACCCCAGGAAATCGAACTCAGGATCTCCAGCCTTTCGGATGCACATCGATGCTCCAGAGGCTAGAGATCCTGGGAAATATATTCGTCTAAGGAGGACCGCGGATTAGTAACCAAAGGTCGACTTGAAATAAAAATTTTTCGTTTCATTTACTGCAAACCTCACCGACTTCATAAATTATTATTGATTCATTCGGGGTAAACTTTTGAAAAATCTCTCACCATTAGGGCAAATTTTTTTTTTCTTTCATAAATAGGGCTATAGATTTTACTTTCTCTTATTTACTAATAATTTTGTGCATTTTTTTTCCGCTTTCGGCTACTAAGGCAATTACTTCTGGAAGCAAGAGGGGGTTTATTAAATTTTTTAAGAACCTCTTCAATCTTTTCGAAATTTTATAGTTTTATCGTTAATAAATAAATGCAAATATTTTCAAAATGTAAAGTCCATAAAGTAATGCCAAAGAAGTTCCTAGTGATATTTTTTTTTTTAAAGATTTTTGGGATCTTAGGCCATATAGACTTTAACGATACTCTATTTATATACGATATATTAGTGGATCCAGGTACATGATTTTAATCATGGCATTTTTATTTATGTCAATTATTTAAAAAAAATTCGTTCAATAGATTTTGGTTGTTTTTATTTTATTTTATTTTTTTAATATAGTGTGAATTTTTGACGCTTTTTTGACTTTTACAAGTGTCAGTGTGTCTCTCTCAACACTATCTTTGAAAATCCCACTGTTATTAACAAGTCTAGTTTTAGTTTGCATTTATTAATTGACTTTTATTAACTTTTAATCGAGTTTGTTTGCTAGAGTTGTTTTCCTGGGTTCGCTTCCCGTTCAAAGCGAAAAAAAATTATTTCAATTGAATCGATCGAAATAAATAGCGTAATTTTTTTTTTTTTTTTTTTTTTTTTTTGTAAAAAAAATGTATTTTATTTAAATCCAAAATGTAAATAAACCCGGAACATGTTAGCCTTTTTAAATTATACATTTATCTCTATAAAATGCAAAATAAATTTTTTTTTTAGCATCATTTAATGGCAGAAATTTGGAAATAAATCCGGAACAGGTTAAAGTCTTTGAATTATTTATTTATTCCTATTATAAGCTTATATTTATATACAACTTATTCAGATTCTATTCAAAGATGAAGTGTATAAAACACAAAAAATTATACTTAAAGAGACTTTAATCTATTATATACTATAGTTGAATTCGATCATCATTTTCAAGTTTTTCTTCTCTTGGGAATATATTTAAGGCTCGTGCATGAAGATAGATCTATTATTTACTCACAAGCATGTAACTACAAATTTTTTATAGCGTTCGTTTGTCCTAGCGTTTCGCGTTTCGTGTTAACGTTTTTTTTTTTTTTTTTTTTTATTTGTAAATCCCCTATTGATCATTTTAATAATTTTTTTTCTCTCTTATACCTGATTAAATTTATAATATAAAGATTATATTATAAAATATATTTTTTTAACAATACAAATTTTTTTAATTCCTTTTTATTTCATTTAAGGTCTCTTTCGGCATCTGGGGCTATTTAGACCCCGTTCAATTGATTGGTATCCAATTAAATTGAATTAAAATTTTTCGTCTGGGACGGGATGCGAACACTCATTTAGCTCTAGAAGCTAATGCTCTACCCCTACGTCATACGTCAAGTGCTTTTTAATTCTTTCCGAAAAATTAAATAAAGATCAACACCTATACCAAGATTATTATTATTTAGTAGAAACAGCCCAAGTTGATTTCTTTAAGCTTAAATTTTATTGATTTTTCAGATATTCGGATATAATAAATAAATATCGGCAAATACAATATTTATTATCGGAAATTTATTGAGATTTGTCGATGGATATTGCAATTTTTAACAGTTTCGGTCCTTTAAATCAGGCCTCAAATTTCTTATGTCTTATTATTTTATGTCTAATAAAGAAGTTTATTAGACATAAACTTGAAAATTTGAGGCCTGATGATGATTTATTTTTTCAAATATTCTTAAATAATAAATAAATATCAGGAAATATTTATTATCTAAAATTCATTGAGATCTAGCGACCGATTATTGTAATTTTTAACAGTTTCGGTCCCTCCTCCCATCATCAAGCCTCAAATTTTCAATTATTACTTCGAAAGGCCTGATAATGGTTCAATAAAGGACCGAAACTCTTAAAAATTGCAATATTAGTCTCCAGATCTCAATAAATCTATTGTCTGATATTTATTTATTATTTTTGAATATCGAAAAATTCTAAACCTTGAAGAAATCAAATTGTTATATTATTACTGATTAGATCTATACGAACAAGGTACTGTATCTTCATTTTGATAATGAACAAGATTTAATTGTTTTTTTTTTATATAAATAAAGCTTCTCAGGTGGAATTAGTGCTGCCCAATTCTTGGATGCTGATATAAAGAAAAAATATGTGGAAACAAAAAATATGGTACGGCTACTAGATTTCAATTGTAAGACAATATTGTGTGATGTTCAGTTAGTCACACCAGATTTTTTTTTTCTTTTTCTTCCATTCACTTGTTAATCAGCTTGACACTATGGATATAGGACTAACTCTAATTTAAACCTAATTTTTTTATAGCCTAAATGTCATTTTTTTCTTTTTTTTCTTATTTTTTTACACTATTGTTTAATTTTGATCAAGTTCTAAATATCCTTAATCATGCATCGATCAATCGAGTCCGTAATTTATTTATTCTTTAAATTTTATTTATTTATTTATTTTTTTTTTTGAAAAGTTCATTTAAGAAATAAGAGAAAAAAAATATCCGATTTATAATTAGAAAAGAAGTCTCCAATTAGTTCTGAAGACTTTTATAATAAAACTTAGAAAAAACTCTCTCAAGAAAAACCACATTAAGGAGGACCGTGAGGCTGGAGTGGGTTTAATTCTTCGGAGCCTTTATAAAATGCTTTCTTACTAATAATACTCTTATCCTTTAAGTATAAGTGATTTTATATATAAAAAAAAAGTCCTCGAAAAATATGCAAAAAAAATTTTCGAAGAAGACATTTTGAGAGATATGAAGGTTTTTTTTTTTTTTGAAGATAAATTTCATTCAATCAGCACTTAGAGAAATTTAGTAGAGCAAAAGAATTTAAGATCAGAATTAATTAATCAGCTACTATTATTAAAAAATAAATTAATTCAGACTAAATTATCTAAAAAAAATTTATTATTAAAAATTATTGGTATACGTAGTTTATCTTATTTGAATTCTAACAAGATAATAAAAATATATAACCACAAAAGGTGCTTTTTTTTTTTTTTTGAAGAATTATGACTCACAAGTATTATTTAATACCATGGCGTACAAAAAGTAATTCTCTATTCTGAAATATAGACCACCCAAATAAAATAACGATCTGGAAATTTTATAATAGGCTGATATAATTAATAATAATTGCTACGTATATTAAATGGGTTGTGTTTGAATAGAGCCTAAAATAAGCAAAAGACTTAACAGACAAAAATATATAATCACTTCTACTAAGAGTGAGTGATTTTAAATTGATAATTAAGGAGGGGGAATTTAGGGCTCTGATATTCTCTTTTGGAAAAAAAAAACTCTAAATGATTAACCTTGATTTAATCCAAAGAATTTAGGCACTAGTTGAAACATTTTTAAATTTAATTAAATAGATTAAATAAATAACACAAGGTTAAGTCTCAAAAAGATTTTATTTTATCTTATACTCATTTCGACTTTTATACGTCATCTTCAGAGACTATATCAGTTTGTGTCATAGCTCTGAAGACTTCGATTTCAAAAATGCGATATATAGAGTAAAAATGCGCATAAAATCCTTGTGGAACTTAGCCTTCTGTTATTTAAGATTTAAACTTTCTTTGGTTCTCTTTGAAACATTTTGTAAATTAAAATATACAAATTAAACACTACGTTATTTGTTTCAAAGGTTTTATTAATTAAAAATTAACACTTAATACATATTTCGACAATTACTTGTCATCATCAGAAGAACTATAGTATAGTGTATAATGTTGCTACTTTCATGTATTAGAATGTAATCACTTCTGATGAAAACAAGTAATTGTCGAAATACCTATTAAGTGTTAATTTTTAATTTAAACTTGGTTTTTAGTTTGAATATTTAATTTTATGTTATTTATTTATCTAAAATTAGATGATAATTTAATTAAAAATTAACTGTGCTAATTGGACATACATGACAACTAGCATTTAGCAGTAACTTTCTTTATGTAGTATGCTCTTCATTATACCAATGGAAACATTAACAATTTCGTTTCTGAGAGAATCCTAGAAGATAGGCAGCCAAAACGACTCGCCACTACATTAGCGGTGTTATGATAGGTTTTAAATACTTCTAATGTAATTGGAAGTAATTTGGGCTGCCTATCTCCTAGGATTTTCTTTAAAATTAAAATTTTTAACACTTAATACGCATTCTGACACTCATATGTCATCGCTTCTGATTATCTAATAAATATAACCTAATATTTTTAATTTAATATTTTTTTTTTATTTTCATTGATATATAATGTTTCAACTAGAGCCTACGGTTGATAGTTGAAATTTATGTCAAGGGAAAAAATAATTATAATATTCGTTTATAGAATTCTGTCTTACTCAGGCTACCATGTTATGGTCAAATATATAGCTCAAGTATGCAAAACATGATTTTTTAGATATTGTTCAGTAGAGAAAATAACCCAGAGATAATCTGTATCAAACCAAGTAGGTCTACATAAATGGACAGTAATCTCAAAACGCTGTTTAATTTTTTTGCAATTACAATTTATTTATCTATCTTCTAAAGTTAAAAAGTTAAATCATGATATGTCAGTCTTATGTGTTTGGAAATAATAAAAAAAAAATTCTTCGATTGTATACCTCGTCGTTTCATAGTGAAAGAAAACAAATGAGTATTTTATAAAAATTCTTGTTTCACTCTGTCTTTCTGTCTAAAAGGTCGGTTGGTCAAATTAAGATGAAACTTTGTCCGACTTTTATTTATAAGCTTAGATAGTATTTAGGAAAAAAAAAACATGAAATTCTTATTTTCCCTTTTTATTTGTCGGGTAAAATAAAACCCTCTTTGTTACGATAAAGGTGATTAAAATAATCATTCTCGTATTGAATACTTTTTCCTAAAAAAAAAAAAAGAAACAAGGACGCCTTTTGGAAATACTGTTTGAAAATTTTAACAAAAAAGAAATTTGCTAGACTCAATTCAACCTTGGTGGCAAGAGAAATTGAAAGGTGTTATAATGACAAATGTCACCCTTTGAGGGCAATATTATTTTTGTTTATATGGTAAAAAGAAGGCGTGAATGGGTTAAGAGAGCCTCCCAGAAGCAGCAGCCTGCAGCCTCTCAGGTGTCCGTCTAAAAGAAGACACACATTCACAGAGAGAGAAGAGGAAAAAAAAAATAAGAGAAAGACACACACGTGCATGGCCTGTGTGTGAATTGATAGGATCCGAAAAACGCAGAACAAGCTCGAGACCAGGTGTCTGTGTGATCTTTGTGTATGTATGTGTGTACTGTACATGAGAGAATAGGGATGTCTAAATGGACTTTAGATTCGGATGATGGAATGGTTTTTAGACGTATTCAATCATTTTTGAGAATTAACTGAACTTTTTTTTTAACTTCCCTTTAAGGGAAAGTCAAAACTAACTCAAATGTCTTTGAGATTTCAAAAATTCCTTAAGTAAATTTTTTTTTTTTTTGTTGACGATTTCCTAGAGACTTCATTTTCTGAAATTCCCTGATATGAAGACACTCTACATACTGCTAAATATCGGCTATAAAAAATAATATAAAAAAGTTCGAATGCGATAAGTGTGTTTGAGAAAAAAAATTGTTATAAAAAATAAATAGGCTAAATAATTTAATATTTTGTAAAAAAAAAGGCATAATGGTTTGACATAGAACCTTAATTAAAGAAGTTTTTTGGTTCCTGAGGTCAAGAATTCGCATCCCGTTCCAAACGAAAAATTTATTTCAATTGAAAATGGGACTTAATTAATTCATATCTAATTAATTAAGTATAATGAAATAGAAGTATCCAATATTCAATATTTTTTTTACCGTAAAAAAAGAATAAATTTATTCCCACCCCAACAAGCTTTAAATTTTGCATTGCAACTTTGCAACTAGAAATATTCTAAATTGGTAACAAACTAGCCCGCCTGAGTCGGGCAATTTCTCACCCCCTGTGTAGACGAAAAGCCCGCCGAAGGCGTTTAAATTCTATATGGCCTAAGATGCCGAAAAGATTTGAAAGATGAATTATTTAAATATTTTAAATACTTTATTATAATACAATGCGACAGTTAAGGAAACTCTGTTAACTACTAAGCAATAGATTATAGTGATTAGAGATAAGAGAAAAAAAATACGGAAACATCAGTTGAAGCTAATTTTTCAAATCAATTTCAGTTGAATTTTTTAATTTTACTTGTTAGATATTTTTCCCCAAAGGCTCTTTTACCAGTGACCTAATCCTGACTAAAGGAGAGGGTCTTTCTAGGACCGGTGAGCTGCCTACTCAGGGGCCTTCATTAAAGATTATATTATATAGCCTGGAATTTGCAATTAGGATGAGGACCTTGAAAAAGAAGTGTTATTATAACATAAGATCAAAAGGAGAATTTTTTTTTTTTTAGATATTTTCCGTTCAGGGACTAATAATAAAGTTATCCAAATGGCAAATTTTAATGAGCATCTATACTAATTAATAAATTAAACTATTTCTATAAAAGATAAAATATTATAAGCTTATTTGTTATTTAAATAATAATCTCCCAAAATTAATTGAATCTATAAATAAACGATAAAATTATAAAAATAATTAATTTAAATAAATATGGGTAGGTAATGAATATCATCAACTAAAAAGACAATAAATAGCATCCGCCAAAGAAAAGTGTCGTAACTCTTAATGTATATATTTTACGAAAAACTGAAAGGCAAAGAAACTTCTAATTTGAATATCTTATAGAATGCAAGTTCCGTTATTCAAGGAAATTACGTCACTTCTTAGTGAGTGAATGTCAAAAACGATTTACCTGAACTAAGGCTGACATTTTCCCCTCTATATCAAATATTAAATGCCGTCCCGATCCCGCAGTGGGTAAAAAGTTAAGACAGGAATAGAATTTAAGTTTCGATTAATTAATTATTACCAAGGGTTAATCATTATATTAGGCCTATTCATTTAAATATTCAGAGACAGCATAAGAAATAAAGTGAACATTAAACGACAGTAGTGCCTTTCTATATCATTTTTTGGCTTAAGAGAATAAATTTGATTATTTTTTTAATTTGTTTAAGATCTTTTTCGGCATCTGAGGCCATTTAGACTCCGTCCCTTTTTGTTTCAATTGATTGGTACCGAAATCAATGCGAAGCCCTGCCCTTTGGTCCCCATAGCTCAAGGACAAATATTTTGAAATTATAAATAACCCTACTATTGTTAAAATAATAGTCCTAAATAATGGAGAATTAATTAGTTTTCGATATTAAAAGGAACAGAAATTTTTATTAATTAATTAAATTTGTTATACCTCCTTTATATGAATATTAATTAATTGTATTGTCTAATACAGCATTGAAAAATTTGAGCGTTTTTATTAGGTATACTATGTAGAAGAGGTAGAAAGAGAGAGAGAGAGATGGGCTTTCTATTGGCCGTGTAATTAAAAAACACCGACCGGCCTCAACCTTAAACCTAAAGGTCCGGGCATGAACAAGTTGATCATCCTAAGGGACAAGGGATGTATGTGTATGTATCTATGTGTGGGGAAAATTTCGATGGCGCCAACGACCCTGGGTTGCGCGCGCCGAGAACTCAAGGAACAGGTGCAACCAACATGCACACACACTTTTAAGATATAGTGAAATGTGAACACACACACACATATATATCTTAACATATACCAACTAGAGTGCAGTTGGAAGTGAAGGCACGCGCGGGCCACGCGCCTGCAGGTTCCCAATGCTTTGGTGGGGGAACCACCGAACGCGCGCGCGCACACCGCCAAAACAACTTTGGCATATGATAATCAACTCGCGCAAAGCAAGGCAATTGAGGAAAAATGAAAAAAAAAGTGCCCGCATAATCGTCAAAACGATGCTGGTCGACTAACAGAAATAAAATAAAAGAAAGAAGTTGTTGTTGTTGCCGCTTTGGTCATACTAATTAATAATTAAAATGCAACATACGAAAGGATCAATTGGATCATAAAATTAATAAGTTTATCTAAGAATAAATGAAGCAAATAATTTTAAATGTATACCTATATTAATTGTTTTATTTAAAAAAATTAGTTATTAGAAAAAAGATGTTTTAATAAAATTGTTTTTATTAAATAAAATTTGTAAAAATATTTACTGGTCGTTTTATTCAAGAGGGAAGTATGGTATTTACATAAAATAACAAAATTTTGTGCTCTAAAGGTAAATGATGGGTCTAAGAAAAAATATAAAAGAAAAAGAAGAGGTTATGGCCTTGGCCATAGGTGGTTCTGGCAACAGGTAGGCAATTTATTTGGATAACAAATGAGGTAAATTAATGTTCCAGAAAAAAATTTGTAAGCTCCAAAAAATATAAATAATAGTGAATTTTCGGGACAATTAGCAATTAAAAAATATGATTGATGAGTCGGAAATATCTTTTGACTTTAGAACTCACATGAGTTTCTGAATCTACCTGTCTTCAGAAAACTTAAAATTCTTTTATAAGACAATTTTTAAAATTTTTAAAAATTTTCAAATAAAATTAGCTTAGGTAATGTTTTATTTGTTAGAAGTTTTATTAAAGGAATTTTATATTAAAATAATTAATCCGGGAAATTCGCGTTTGAACGTCCCCCGGTTGCCATCGGTAAATATTATTATTTAAAATGTATGTTCCAAGTATATTCGAACCCCTATATGGCCTCAGCAACCGAGAGGGAAAAATTAAAAAAAATAATTGATTTTGAAATTTTTTTTAAAATTTCATTTAAATTCTTTTTAGGCATCAAAGGCCATTTAGACTCCGTCTCTATTTATTGGAATAGCC
>JAKCPI010018265.1:0-36605 GCA_023213315.1 Euborellia annulipes
ACTTTGACGATAACTGGTATTATTTATAATATCTATTGGGGATTCAGGCTATTCTTATTTAAGCCAGGACTGCTACACCAGATCCGAACCCGCGACTCCCCGGTATAAAAGGCTAGCACGCTAACCCTACACCAAACCCGAGGGCACGGTACATTTGACCTCAAAAAAACATGGGAAAATATTTATAATTTGTTTACCATATTATGGCCTCTTGTATATATAAGGAGGGAAAGAGCATAAGAATTTTAGAAAAGAGTTAGGAGTGGCATAGCACAAAAAAGTTAGAAAAACACAGCCGGTTGCATCAGTTAGGGTCAGTTTGTTGACTTTCGGCCAAATGGCTTCTTTTTTTGTAGTGCAGAAACTTGATAAAAGAAATAGATATATTTGTTATTTTTCTTTAGATTCTTATTGTTTTAACAATAAAATGATAAGATATCGTATATTTTACAATATGTAATAAGATAGGGCGGCTTGCATTAGATCTCTTCGCCATTTTGCAACCAAGATAACCTAACTTTTGAGTAATTTCATCTTGATATATGGTGAATTAGAGCTAACAAAGTTCTCTGAGACCGAAGTTCTGTTTAAGATTTAACAAAGTGGTGATATTAGAAACACAAGCATCCTAACTTAACGAATATAAATGACAGAAGCAATCTGCATTCTATGTTTTTTTTTTTTTTTTTTGTTATTATTAATTTTATGGCAGTCAGGGTTATATATCTAGGATATATCGTCGCTTGCAACACGTAGTGACGTATCTCAATATTTATCATTTTTCAGGAGAGCTGTTTATAGTTCGTGTTGTTATATTAAATGTTGAGATACGCAAAACCAAAAAACCTAAATAATACGAAAAAACATGGAAGTACAGATTCGTCACTTTGTAATGTAAAGGACGCCAGGACACGGAGATACCCGTTGTATCTCAATTTTTAATTTTTTTGAGATACGTCCCTACGTGTTGCAAGCGACGATATGTCAACATGTTGAAGTTATTATTTGAATATTTTCTAATATTCAAGCTGGTACTATGTTCGAGGGTTGGCAACCCCTTCTGGCGAGATGAATATTCTCCTAATTTCAGCTATCAAATTGCATTTCTTTTTACTTATTTCTTTATTTGTTCTTGAATGGCCACTAGGTCTCATGGACCCACTCAGCCAGCATTGCATATCTGTTTATTTTGATTTTGTAGTTTGTTTTTTGAAAATTTTTAAATGGTAAAAAAATTAAATGGTGTAGGGGTTAGCGTGCTAACCTCGTATACCGAACTTCGCAGGTTCGGACCCCAGGCAGTCCAATGATTTTATTTAAGCCATTTGGTATCCAAATGGCTTAAATAAGAATGTCTGGACCCCCAATAGATATATTAAACATACAAGTATCGTTTAAAAGTCTTAAATGGCCTAAGTTGCCGAAAAGACTGTGCCGAAAAGAGGGTTTCTCCATTACAAACTAACTATAGGTCAACTAACTGACCCTAACTGATGCAACTGGCTCTTTGTTTTCTTATAAAAATCTCAGGGTTTTGCGTTTTTATATGCTGGTCAGTCGTTAGTTTGGGTCTAAAAATATTGAAAAACTCCCATCCCTTCTAATATTTCTTGGCTAAGTTGTCAAGAAAATTGTATCTTATTGGTGTGTCAACACTTTTTAAATATCTATTTGTTAATTCTATAGACGGAGAGAATCGTATTTGCTTATCATATTTCATTATTCCCATAAGGTTTCAAGAAGTGCCAAAAGACACACACACTAATCAATTTTAAAGTCACGAGATATTTTAGAGAGTCTTAAAAAAAAGAAGGATAAATAGGATTAGATAGTTATCTGGTTATCACGTAGAGAGAAAAAAATAAATAAATAAATGAGAGTGATGAGAAAAAGAAAGTTATGAGAAAAGTCGTTTTTTTTTTTTTCTTTTGGTCAGAGTAAACATTTTTCATATTTAATTATATCTCAAGGAATTTATGAGAAAGTACATCTTCCTTTATCAAGGAAAATGCGCTTAGATTAAAAAAAAAAAATAACTGGCCTGGATGGTCAATGTCCATGAACTTGTTGACCGAATTGATTAAAATAAAACACCTTAAGGCTTGAAGCTTTCTAATCAGAAGCGATGTGGGTGTCGGTGATGATTTTTATCTCTTTGGAAGAGATGTTCCGAGAAAGTGGTATCTTGGGATGTTAGATGCTTTCTTTTTTTTCCATCACGAGAGAGAGAGACGTTGAATAATGACTCGGAATCACTTTATTAATATTTACACGGCCCAATAACACCATCAATCAAGGAGAGGGTAGGGACAATGTTACAGCATCTCATTTACAATTCTTTTATCTCTTCTATCTCGGCGGTTGTTGTTCTTCTTCAGGATAAATCATTTTCATCTAATTAAAATGATGATGATGACCAGAATTTTAAATAAAGGACAACAAACACAAGTCTCTCCAAATTATATAGGATTCATGTCAAAATTCCGATGTGGAGATTTTGATGGAAATATACGTTTTGAGGTTTCCTGAGTTCAAAAAAGTGGGACCCGAAATATGCTCTGTCTATGATCAAAATAAAGTGTAAAGAAAGTGAACTTCAAAGGTTGAAATTTTATATTTAAGTTAGGTACCCTCCTGAGGTGCGAAAAGAAAATTGGCCAAAAATAGGCTACTAGTACTTTACTGATGTACTTTTTCAGTTTTTTTTATTTCTTCAAATTTAGATTTCGATTAAAATTCAAAAATCAATTATTTATTTTGAGTGCAAAATAAGAATATACATTTCAAAGAGCATCTAAAAAATAATTGATTTATGAATTTTAAGCAAAATTGTTGGAGCGAATTTTGAGAAAATCGAAAAAAAACTGAAAAAGTAAATCAGTAAAGTACTAGTACTTTTTGGCCAATTTTGTTCAAAAGCTTCGTGTCACGTGCCAGAAGGGCACCTAATTTAAATATAAAATTTAATCCTCCTAACTCTTCGTCCTTGAGATATTTGTTCACAGACAAACCATGTCGCGAAAACCACTTTTTTGGATTCAGGGGAACTCAACACGGTATATCCGACAAAATCTCGACATCAAATTTTTGACATGAATCCACTACTTTCTCATATATATATATATATATATTACATATATACATAGCTAAGAGAATGAAAAAGAGAAAATAAAACTCTTTAACACTCCATTAAAATTTGTTTGCGAGATAAAATATATTTTAAGTTTGATTTAATTACTCGCTTTCAATCCTAATTAAAATTACAGCAGAGCTTGGAGTAGAGGAAGCTTTTGCCTCATGATCAAAAGGTCAGTGATTCATTTTAGTCTGAGCTAATTATATTGGCTTCCAATTAATTTAGATTCGAGGGTCATTCATGTATTTTTCTCATTTGAAATAAATAATTAAGATTTTTATTTTAATTAGAAGTGTAAATGTAAATCAAGTGCATATGGATTCAGATGTATAAAAATCTGGTGTGACTGTCGCACAGCACACAACTTTCTCTTAAATTCGGTAATCAAAAGTTGTGTGCTGTGCTTGTCACACCATTTCCCCTATCGTTCCTATGAAGTACAAGAGTAAAGTGGTCTTCAGAATATTTCAATGGCAAAATGAGAGTATACATTTTAAAGAGCATCTAAAAAATAATTGATTTTTAAATTTTAATCAAAATCGTTGGATCGAATTTTGAGAAAATCGAAAAAAACTGAAAAACTACAATACATCAGTAAAGTACTAGTACTCTTTGGCCGATTTTGATTACAAACAACTAAGGTTAAAGATTCTTTATAGTTTTAATAAAAGAACGTTCATGCAACCATAAATTTAAAAGATGATGAGCATTTAACGGATCTCTAAATACGTTCTTGCAACTCACCGTAAGAGTATTTAGCATTTAACTATTTTGTTCTACCGATGTTTAAAGAGTCTGTACGAAACAAACGAAAGAGAATAATGTAGGTGATAAATAATAAATGATAGCCAAATGGGGTTTACAAGATAATGGCCAGGTATTAGAATCTGGTCGTTAGAAGGTCTCGCCCAAATCCCATAATGATTATGATTTACCCAAGTAGGTTAGGTCTTGGCCCTCCTCCCACGGATTTAGGTTAATCGTAAAAGCGAGAAGAGTAGTCAGCGAAAAGCAGACCAAACGGCAGGTAAAAATTCATCAAGTTTAGGAATTTATTTATTATTCAATTATCTTGTTTATTTAATACGATACGACTATTCTAAAAAAAGTTAATTTTTACTTTTTTGGCATAGATGATGGTTTATTTTATTAAATAATGATAGTGTTTTGGATTTTATGAGGTATTGCTCCTTCTCAGTAACCCATACAGTTTCTGATTACCCAGTCGGGGTAATCCTCAATTTTAAGGCACATAGACCACCTCAAATTGGGTCCTTTATATCTGTAGGGAGAGATTTTCTCCCACTTTCCTACCCTAAGAGGAGATATCGACATTGTTTGAATTATTTGCGGCAAGCTGGATTCGAACCCGAGTCGTATTGAGGCTTCAGATTCGTAATCAACAGCTTAGCCAGTTGCCTGCTACAGAAAGTGTTATTAATTACAATAAATTACAACGTTTCGGCTGCTAATTCTACAGTCATCAAAGTGAATGCATCTACCCGATGGCGGCTGCGGAATTAACAGCCAGAAATTACAATGTTTCGGCTGCTAATTCTGCAGTCGTCAAAGAGAATGCATCTACCTGATGACGGCTGCGGAATTAACAGCCAGAAATTACAACGTTTCTGCTAATTCCGCAGCCGTCATCAGGTAGATGCATTCACTTTGACGACTGCAGAATTAGCAGCCGAAACGTTGTAATTTATTGTAATTAATAACACTTTCTGTATTATTATTTGCTAAAATAAATCACGATTTATGAAAAAAAATGTATTTTATTTCTAATAACAAGAAAGTCTAAATCAATTTACAGTATTAATGAGTTTGTTGTTGTTTTTGTTCGAAAAAAAAACTTTTCATTTTCTGAAGTTTCATTTTAAAAAGTATTATAAGAACACATCCTATCGAAATATGATTGTATACCAAGTCTTTTATCAAAAGATCGTCTTTTATCCATTGTTGTACATCTCTCATCTTTATTAGTAGAGGTTTTTTTTCTTGATTTTTTTTTTACGATACAATGAGGAGGGTCGATCAATCGCTCTCGGTTAGATGGCCAACATGATTGTGTATTTTTGGCACACAGGTTTTTGCAATCAACTCGAATAAGGTCCCGCAGGCGATCTCTCTTCTCTTTCTCTCCAATAGCAAGGAGATGCGCCTAATTAAACCTGATTTAATACGAGTGTTAAAACCAACACGTGGCTTGTTAACCTGAAAAATAAACCGACTTCGTGAGAGGGAAGGAGGGAGATAAAATTACTAGTTGCCGATACGAGAGAAGAGATCAAATAAAAAAAAAGAGACCGAACAAGAAAATTAATCATTTATTATTTATTATCGGCATGCCACACACACACCGCTCCTGGATTTGATAATTAATAAGAGAGAGAAAAATCAATAAATAATAATAAAACAAATTTGTTAAAATATGATGAGGAAATGTATATTTTTCTTTTTGGGAAAAAATTTAAAATTTGAGCCTACAAATTATTTATTTTTCAGGAAGTGTAGTTTATTAATTTTTCGGAAACCATTGTACCTTTGGTCTCTATTTATTTCAATTGGATTGGTAGCCAATATTAAAGGGTTGAAGAGATAATAAATTTGAGAGTGAAAACTACTGTTGAAAAAAGACTTGTTGAAGATGAAATAATAAAAATACCCAAATTTTATTAAATCCTAATCGAATGAATTTATTTAATATCAAAAGATTGGAGGGCGTGGCAACGGAGAAGAGCAACAGTCACCATAATCGTCGCGGTATTTCGATTATTTTTCACAATCGATTTCCGCAAGAGGGAGAAAATGGAAATTTTACAAAAAAAAATTTTCGTTTTAATGATTATCGCGAGAGGGGAAAAATGGAAAAAAGTATAATCGATTATTTTTTTCATAATCGATAATAGATTATTTTTTTCCATAATCGAACACTTTTAGTGATAAGTCATTTGAGCTGCAAATTTGTCTGTCTGTATGTCTGTCTGTGAACAAAATATCTCAGGAACCAAAGGGCCTACGAGGTTGAAATTTTATATTTAAGTTAGAGATCCACTTAGGGCGTGAAAATAAACTTTTAAACAAAATTGGTCAAGAAGTATTAGTACTTTTTAAGGTTTTTTCGATTTTCTCAAAATTCGCTCCAACGATTTTGATTAAAATTCAGAAATCAATTATTTTTTAAATGCTCTTTAAAGAGTATATCAGTGAAATCTTTCGTGGAAATCGTTTGAAGTACTGATATGGAAGCATTCGTAGCTCAGCGCCTTCTATGAATCGCGTGGTCATGTTTTACTTAGGTACTAAGGGCAACTAAATATATCTCGACATAAAAAAATCTGGTATGCTGTGCGACGATCACACCAGATTTTTATTAATAAGATCATGAATAATTTAGAAATTTGTTACTTAAATATTAAATTACAGAAACGGAAATCCGAAAAAAAAAATCTGCACAGTACACTAGTAAAAGAAAGTAAAAACGTGTGATTGTTGCGTTCAATTCTAATTTCGCAGAAAGCAAGCATGATTTCCTCACATTTCGGAAAACAGAAAAGTGTATTAATAGTTAAAAAAAAAAAAAGCCCTGGTGTCATACTGCTGACAGCCTCTGATCTCTCTTATTAGTTTCATTTCTCTTCACAGTCTTAAAAAAGAAAGAGACAGAAAAAAAGAAAGTAATTTACACCTCATTTAGTTTCAAATGGAATAAAACATTTTTTTTCATCATTAAGGGAACTTATATTTCGTCCTGTTTTTTTTAATAAAGTCATTAAATTTATATTCATTTTTTTTTTTTTAAATAAACAACTTTTTTATGATATCCCTAGAAGATCCTGGGTTCACCCCTCTAAACTATTATTAAGAAACAAAGAAAATTTTGGTATCCAAATGGCTTAAATAAAATCTTCGGACTGCCTGGGGTTCGAACCCACAACCCTCGGTATAGAAGGTTAGCACGATAACCCCTACTTGGTGTAGGGGTTATCGTGCTAACCTTCCAAGGGCAAATATCTTGGTGTGACTGGTGGAACAGAACACATCTTTCAATTAGGCCCTGCCGAAGGAAATTGTCACAGCATATTTTTTGTGTCGACATATATTGAGTTTCTGCCGATAGATTAGAATTCAAAATGTAATATTTAAAGTTAAATACATTTAAGTTAAAAACACCTATGCTCCAGAAAGGCTGGAGATCCTGGGTTCGATTTCCGGGGGGCCATGGGTCGTATGACCTCACACTCGTTTTAAGTAGGAACCGACCGAATATTCGGTTTCGGTTACGGTTTCGGCCAGTTTCGGCCAAAAATCATGGTTTCGGCCGTAGTTTCGGTTTCGGCCAAAAAGTGGCCGAACCTTTCGGCCGGCCGAAACCAGAGTCTGAAAAAATGGGATGAGACTCGCATCCAAAAAAAAAAAAGGTCAAATAATTTGCACTTGAGGGAGAAAAAAATTTTAGTCTCCCTAAAAAAAAAAATTAGGTGTTAGCTGTGTCTTCTATACAGCCGGTGGCTTTTTAACGTGACAACGTCTTTTGCTTGATTTCAAAAAAAAAATTTTTTCTCTTACCTATATTGAAATATAAAGAGAGAAAGTATTGTTTTTTTTTTTTTTTACTAGTAGTTTGTTTTCATAAATAAACATGTTCAAACATTTTCATTGAAACAATATATGACAGGTGTGGCCAAACTTTTATCCATTAAGGGCGACATATGCTTAAAAAATGAGGTTTTTCGAGAAAAAAACCAATTTTGGAGTTAATTACTCGGGATTTTTTTATTTGTTCTATTAGAAGTTATCTTTCTGCTCTAAATGACATCTCATTTAGTCTGATCGGATTAGCCGTTCGGAATCTACAGGGGTTTAAAATTTCGAAAAATGAAATCCCGCCGAGTGCTCTCATGCGGTAAAATGACCTCATATCAAAAAAAAGAAAAAAAGCCCTGGGGGTATTGAACCACTCTTTCTAAAACTATATTTAGATTTAATGTAGCTTTTATGGTCAAGTCGCTATGCGTTGCACAATTAGAGCTATTTTTCGATATTTTTTGCCTAAAAAATGAGGTTTTTCGAGAAAAAACCAATTTTGGATTTAATTACTCGGGATTTTTTATTTATTCTATTAGAGGTTTTCTTTCTGCACCAAATGACATCCTATTTAGTCTGATCTGATTAGCCGTTCAGAATCTACAGAGGTTTAAACTTTCAAATTAGAATTTACCGCAGCGCGGTAAAATAAAATGATAGGAAAAAATAAATGGTGAAATCTTTAGCTGAAAACTCAATCTTTCTAACCGTATATTTCTCATAATTATACCTCTTAAGACAGAGGAGTTTTTCAAGCCAATAAACTTTTTCGTACATGCCCCTCTAACATGCCACTATAGACACATGATTTGTAAGACGTTGTCACGTCAAAAGGTAAAATGATTTTCACGGGAGGGAAAAAAATTCAAAAAAAAAAAAAAAGTAAAATGAAAAAAAAATTTTTATAGGAAATACAAGTTTCGGTTTCGGTTACGGTTTCGGCCGAAACTAAGGTTGAGGCCGAATATTCGGTTTCGGTTTCGGTTTCGGCTGAAAATCTTGTTTCGGTCGGACCCTAGTTTTAAGTAATATTTAAATTTTGTTAACACGCCAACCAATCTTTTCTTCTTCCTATGACGTACAAGAATAAATTGTGCTTTAGACAATTTTAAAAGTAAAATGAGAATATAAATTTTAAAGAGCATCTAAAAACTAATTTATTTATGAATTTTAATCAAAATTCTTAGAGCAAGTTTTGAGAAAATCGAATAGCTACAACATCAGTAAAGTACTAGTACCCTTAGGTCAATTTAGTTCAAAAGCTTTGTGACATGTTCCAGGGGTTACCTAGCTTAAATGATAAATTTAAACCTCCTAGCTCTTTTCATTCTTGAGATATTTTGTTCGCAGACCACACACTCATAGACAGACCATTTTTTTGGACTCAGGGGACCTTAAAATGTGTATTTTCATCAAAATCTCTACAGCAACTTTTGACCTGAATCCAATACTTTCTCTTAGACTATATATAGAGTAGGTAAAAGAAAGTAAAAATATATCAAAAAAAGCTCGAGAAATTCATCTTAAGTTAATATTTTTCTTGAATTCAGGGGACGAGAGTAAAAACCAGCTGGTCATTTGGCACTCTAACACTAATAAATACCAGAATCTATGTCAGATTTTATTAATTCATATTTCAAATGCGTTATAAATTTTCTCTTACAATAAAATAAACATTTTTTTTTTATAGCCGGGTAATTTCGAAAAGAAACAAAACAGACGATTTTTTATTATTTTTTTTTTAAATGTATTTTATATTATAAATCATTCCAGGCCAATCCGGCGGACTATTTCAAGACCGTTCGTTCGTTCGTTGTAGTCTCTCTCTATGAAAGAACGCGATCAAGCAACGGTAAACGATAACGAACGATGACCATGTCTGTCCGTCTAGTCGATGTCCATCTCCGTGACGTGACATGAGTGTTGTATGCCGAGTATGTCAATGTCGGGGTCAACCAGAAAAAAATATTCGCTTGTCGATTTGAACGAGGAGGCGAATGAAGGAGAGGGGAATTTTTCGATTCTCACGACTCAGGTCACGAACGAAAACAACAGAGTGAATAAGAAGAGGAAAAAGAGAGAAGATAATAAATAAAAAATAATAATATTGAATTAGAAAATACTTTAAAGAAAAAAAGGACAAAAATCAGCACAGTCATAAATAATTTCCAGGTCAAAAGAATTTGGTCACGGATTATTTATTTATTTATGAAAATCGCAATCACGATATTCTCTATGATATATAAATGATTTGTGCCGTTAGGTAAGCCTAAGTAGACATTTTTGTTCAAGTAAGGCTAGAGATGTTGACAAATATCAATATACCTGGTAGTCTTAAAGCCACGGGGCGCGGGTTAGGATTCCAGGTAGTCTGATAAATATTTATTTAAATGGTAGGTCTATAAATAATTTATCACGAATGCCTTTATTAAAGCTTTTGTGGTTTGAATTAATACTATTAGGGAAATTTTTTAATTATAGACCATATTTTGTAAGTAATTATTTATTAAAAATATAAATAATGTACAACGTTTCGACTGCTTATTTTGCAGCCGTTATCAAGTACTGTGCACTTCCTCCGACTCAAGTGAAGTGAACTGTCACGTCCTTTACGTGCCTTTATATACAACGACGTTAGAGCCATCTGTAGGCATTCTTGTGAAGTTAGATACAAATTTTACCGCCATTTTCATTTTGGTATAAATAAATATGTTTGGACCCCTATATACCCAGTATATGTTATGTTATAATTATTATGAGTATCGTTTAAAGGTCTAAGATATCGAAAAAGATATATTAATAGAGGTCAAAACCCCAAAAACCGAGGAGAGAGAAAAAGTAGTCCCTAAGGAAATTAGAGATGTACAGTATTAATAATTTTTTGGCTAAAGTTAAAATGGTGACTGTTGGTTCTAAATAAATATTTAATTGAATCTTTATGATTATTATTAATCTGAGCATTCAGCGTGTGGAAAGATATCATCGGGTAGCCATCGGTACTGTGAATTTTCAAAATATATTAATAAATACATAAATATAGATCACAGACCAGAGCAGAAATATTTTTAGAGATTGAGTTCAAACAATCAGGACACTGCTCCCCCACCCATCTCCCAAATAAATAAATTTTAATAATAATTTGTAACCTAATAAATTTAACACTAAATTTCTCTCTCTATTGTATTTTCAATTTTTGAAATTTCAAGGGAATCCCACTCCCTGATCCCTTATTACTACCCTTCGAGAGACAGTTTTGCCAACTTTCTAACCGAATGAATTATTTTTTTACAGGCAGAAAAATTTCTTGTTCATTAGCCAAAAGCTTTATTTTATTTTATTTTTTTTTACTTCAAAAGTTAATAAATTTGGCAACTTTAAGTACATTTATATTTGATTAGAAATATTAATTTAAAATAAACCAACAGGACCTTGCGGTTTCCTTAGATTAAAAAAAGAGAAATTAAAATATACATGATAATATTATCATTCTGATAATAATTTAATTATGTATAAATATTATGGAAATAAAGTTTATCTGAATTAATTAAATAAGCTTGATGGGATGAGTTCAGATGAGGGAATAACAAAGTGAAGGAGTTTATATATTATTGACTTCGAATAGATAATAAATTCAACTTTTTATGCATTATAAAAAGGAAAGTTAATAAAATGAATCTATACTTGAGCAAATAATGTATCTTTAGGCATTCTTAACCGCACAAATCAATTATATAATATATCGTAGAGAATATCGTAATTCCGAATTTCATAAATAAATAAATAATCCGAGACCAAATTCTTTTCATCTGGAAAATATTTATGACTGATTTTTATCCTTTTTTCTTTGAAAAGAAAAAGAAAATTCAGAATTTTCTCAAAATTATACTAAAATGAGAGATTTCTTTTGCAGATGTCATAGATACACTCTGTTGTTATCAGGAATGGGTAAAATCCTTTAAAAAGAATTAGCTAACCGATCCGCAGATCCGGACAGTTCGGACGAACCGATCCAAATATCTAATCGAGCTGCTACAAAAAAATTAGCGATCCGATCCGACGATCCAACAAACTCAGGCAATCCGATTCGATTTAGAAAAAGAATCCCTGTTCCGATCAGAAAAAATCCGAAACGGAATTGATTTTTATGTGTTTGGATGAATCAAAAGAATACAAATATTTATTAAAAATATTTAGTAAAAAATTTTAATGGATTAATCCTTTGAATCTATGATTGCTAATCCTTCGAAAAGTATTAGCGATCCTATCCTAGATCCAGACAGCAACAATGATTTCGATCTAGATCCAAGATCCTCCCCAAAAAGAATTTCTATCTAAATCCGAAAACACTGGATCGGATCGGATTTCGGATTTAAATCCAAAAGGATCGCGATCCTGCCCATCCCTGGTTGTTGTGGAATATTTCAATATTTCAAACTATTTTATTAAACAAAAATTAACACTTGATACGTATTTCGACAATTACTTGTCAACAAGTGTTAATTTTTAATTAATAAAACCTTTGAAACAAATAACCTAATGTTTAATTTGTATATTTAATTTTAATTTACAAAATGTTTCAACAAGAACCAACGGTCGACCAAGTTTAAAACTGTATTTTGTATTTGTAAAAAAATCTGGTGCACGGGTTATAGGAATTTCGGGATAGAAATAATTTTTCTATAATCCCTAGAATGCATATAAAATTTCATTTCAAAATTCCAACGGGAAGTTGCCTAAATAGAGCGTGACAGACGGACGGAGAGACAGACAGACGGACCTTAGCGAATTATATATATAGATAGGTTATAGTTAGAAATATTGCAGTCCTTCAAAGTGTACGGCTTAAGCAAAAGGGCAAAATGTTAAATGAGATATTTTCATTATATATTAGTAGTTTACATGATTATTACAAATAACCGATTATTCCAAAGTACAGTACCAAAAAGTATTCTATTTTTTATTTCTCCACTCCATCATTCTATAATGAAAAAAAAATAAAAAAATAAAAACCATCTCTCATTTTTCATTCTAGGTCATAATATTTATAGAACTATTCAATAAGTTCCACCCCATGCAAATGAGAAACCCAATTTAATTTAATACGAGAAAATTGCCAGCATCTGAGAGCCAGAGAGGATGGTGATGTTGATGATGATGATGATGATGAGCCCCTCCCTTCCGAGTTAACGAACATGAATGGCTGTTGCTGCCTGTTGGCAATTAAGTTTGAGTCTCGTACTAAAGAGATTATTAGCTAAAATTAAATATACGAGGTCAGAGATCCTCTATAAACTAAACTTAGGCCTTCGTAGGCCTAGGCGTCTTTCGACATGACCTAATTAAAGTCTTCTCTTTCTCAACCTGAACCAATATTAGTTTATCATAGTATATCAACAGAGTTAATTTAGATATTATATAACATTCTTTTAAAAAAAAAGTAGAATACTTTTGGTAATAGAAGGAAGTGGAAATACAGGCAGTTTTTTGGCTGCCTACATCCTTCTATCTTATAGATATAGACGACCTACGGGGGTTCTAGGAGGTATGGAAAAATTTTCGAAAATTGAAATCTGCGTTTTTAGCTATCCAGAGTCGTGAAAAATAAACTTGTTAGCTTGATTTATAAGTTTTTTAAATAAAAAAAAAAGTATTTTGTTACAAATTTATTATAACTGGTAATTATTAACCCTTTTTATCCCTATTTATACCAAATTTTGGGGCTTAGCTAACTACCTACGATCTTATTTAATCATATGATTAGTTTAAATAGATGTGAAAACACTCGAAAGTTATAGTCAACGAGCTTATCCGAGCTAGTTAATTAAAAGTGAAGCAACCAGGCCTAAATATAAAGTATTAATATATTACAAGTAGACTTATATAAAGAGCTGGATAATCAAGTTTCTACTAAATTATTGTGAGAAGAGAAACATCTAACCATTTGCGATACTAACAGAGATTCGAAGTAAATTAAGTGGTACCAAGGGCGGATACAAGGAGGGAGTAAAGGGAGTAATTACCCCCCCCCCTGAGATTTGAAAAAAATACATTTTTTTCGAAAAAAAAATTTATTTTTAATCTAAAAATTTAAAAATTAATACTTAAAAATTTGATTTGTATTTATATTCTGACAAACAAGTACAGAATGCGCCTTTAAATTACCGAAATTAAGAAAAAAATGTGTGTTGTGTGACCACTCACACCAGATTACTCTCCCCCCCCCGAGAAACACCTCTGGATCCGCCCTTGAATGGTTAATAATTTCCAAAAAATAAATTGTATTTTATTTATTATACATCACGGTTTTTTTTTTTAATGAATTCATAAAAATATTTTTTAATAAATAATTCTATTAAACAGGTGCATTCTCTCTGTTTGATCTTCTAAATAAATTTTTAAAATTTATATATTACACGGATTTATTCGATATTCAAATTGACTACAATCGAATTGACTAGTTTGTTTATAGGCTCTGTTTGAGGATATTCAAACATAAAAGCTCGTAATTATCTCTCTTGTGCTAAGTTTATAGCACTATATTGAAATGAAATAGAAATAGAATGGAAAGGGCCTGTCGGTCGATCAAAGCGAATTTAGGACTTAGAAGGGCTTGCTGGCTAACGAAAAGCCCATACTGCTTGAGTGCTTTGTTCCAAATACTGAGGAAGGAAGGGGGAAGAGGGAAAACGTTTCCCCAAAAACGACGACCCCTTCAAGTGTCACAAACACTCGCGCGTGGCCAATCAAAGAGAAAGAAATAGAAATTTTATTAAAAAAAAAAATCTGGTGTGACTGGCGCACAGCACACAACTTTCTCTTACCTTCGGTAATCGAAAGTTGTGTACTGTGCTTGTCACACCAGATTTTTTGTGTCGACATGTATTTAGTTTCCGACAGTACGGTTCATTCGATTTTCAAGATGTAAAATTTATAAGTATGGGAAAATATTTATATTTTGTTACCATGGCAACCATTTCTCCTATCTTTTCTATGGAGTACAAGAGTAAAGTGGTCTTCAGAAGATTTCAATCCCAAAATGAGAATATACATTTTATTGAGAATCTAAAAAATAATTGATTTTTGAATTTAAAAAAAAATCGTTGGAGCAAATTTTGAGAAAATCGAAAAAAACTGAAAAATTGCATCAGTAAAGTACTAGTACTCTTTGGCCGATTTTGTTCAAAAGCTTCGTGTCACGTCCCATGGGGGTGCCTAACTTAAATATAAAATTTCAACCTCCTAGCTCTTTTCGTTCTTGAGATATTTTGTTCACAGACAGACACAGCACAGACAGACCATGTCGCGAAAACCACTTTTTTGGATTCAGGGGACCTCAAAACGTGAAGATCCATCAAAATCTCGACATCGAATTTTCGACATGAATCCAATACTTTCTCTCTCTATATATTAACAACATATATATAGAGGTAAGAGAAAGTAAAAAAAAAATGAGAGGGACTCAGGTTTCTTTAATATAAAATATACCCATGAAATTTTATCAAAAAGTGTATATTCAGCTAATAGGATGAAAAAAATGCGCGCTATGATTCCTTATTAAGAGAACTTCTCATAATTAAAAAAATCTGGTGTGGATGGACGCACAGCACACAACTTTCTCTTACATTTGATAATTGAAAGTTGTATTCACACCAGATTTTTTTGAGTGGACATATATTAAGTTTCCGCCGATATATTATAATTCAAGATGTAGAATTTATGAACATGGGAAAATATCAATATTTTATTTTGTTACCAATGGTTGCTATGGTAACAAAATATAAAGAGTAAAGTGTGCTTCAAACAATTTTGAGGTCAAAATGAGAATATATAGTCTATTTTAAAGAAAAACTAAAAAATAATTGATTTATGAATTTTAATCAAAAATTGTTCGAGTTTTGAGAAAATCGAAAAAAAAAAAACTGAATAAATTCAACAGTAAAGCAAAAGTACTTTTTGGCCGATTTTATTTAAAAGGTTATTTTCACGCCTCAGGGGTATCTTAAATATAAAATTTCAACCTTGTAGATCAGTTTCTTCACCCATTTTTTTGAACTCAGGGGGACCTCAAAGCATGTATTTCTAACACAATCTCGACATCGAATTTTAGACATTAATCTAATACTTTCTCTCTCTATAAATATTAACATATACATATCGCTCATTTGCTGCATGAGTGTCATAACTTAAAATTTCTATACAAATTAATTATTTTTTTCGAAAATATCAATGGAACACTTTCCATAAAGCTTCTTTTGAAGTCAACAAAGAAGTTTTAAAATAATTTGCTATACAAAAAACTTAAGAAATTTTGCTGCAATATGAAAAATTCAGACCTGTCCCTCCGCCAGATAACAGAGCTCTTTTTTTTATTATCCTTACAATTTCATTAAGGGCAATTTTTAATTATGATGATATTGCAGCAAATGAGGAAATAGTCAAACGAAAGTAAAGTTGGTCATTTGGGTTGTCTGACTTTCAAAAATAAAAAACCTAACGATTTTATCCTATTTTGATATTGAAGTGTCAATAGTTTTTAGAAGAATCAAGGAAGAAGGTGGCAGCCAAATGAGAATAGAGTAATTAACAGCCAAAAAACCCGATTATACAGAACATATCAATCTAAAAAGAGTGGAGGTTATGTCCTAAACCCTTCCATTAAAAATTGCAAGTTACAACTCTGACACAGACTGAGTTCTTCTTAAAATTTTTTAAAATATATATTTACCTCTATAAATACAATATTTATTCCTATAGAATTCGAAAAGTGTAATCAGTCACACCATATTTTTTTAAAATAAAATATAATTATCGAAGATTTTGCTATTAAAAAAAAAAAAAAAACTAATTTCTCCAAACCTCTTAAATACCAGTTTATTATTATTATTAATAATAATAAAATGGAAATGATTTAAAGTCTTTAACCTACTTTCTAAATACTTTATAGTAATTATCTATTAAACTAAGTCGCAATTTAAAAAAAAAAATCCACAGTAGAGAGAAAGAGAGAGAAAACCGTTTCTAATATTAAATATTTGAATGGTATAATTTGATAAAATAGAAAAAAAAACATGATTGATGTCAGTTATCGAAAAAAAAGTATGACGACCTCTTCTCTTCTCGGTTCACGGAGTGACCGCGTTTCCATTAGCCTCAATGCCTAAATTAAACGGAGCAGCAACCCAGGACTTATTTAGAGAGGGGCACTAAATGGGGGAACTCTCCCCCCTCCACCACTCTCTTTATCATTCGTTCAAGTGAAATTTGTTAAAAGAAAACTAACATTAATATTAATTAATTGAAATTGAAGGTTTTTATTTTTTTAAAGAAACCTTCTTAGGCTCTAAATTGTTTGGTTTATGGGCCGGTTGCTTTACAACTAATTAACTAGCTATCTCTCGGATAAGCTAGTTGATTATGAACTTTCGAATTTTCTAGTTAAGCTAATCATATGATTAAATAAGAGCCCGAGATCGTAATTAGTTAGCTAAGACCCAGACTAGATATGAAGCAACCTGCCTTAAATGAAATAGTGCACGATTTGAATAAATTAGGAGGTGACAAGTCTTGTTTATTTGTAATAAGAGCTGACTAATTATTTAACTATAGCTTTCGAGTCTTTTCACATCAAATTTGATTAAAGAGCGAAGATCGTAGTTAGTTATCTAAGACCCAAAGTTTTGTATAAGGCTTGAATTAGGAAACTTCACAAAACTTTCCTTATACTTCAGATAGCTAATAATATGTGAAAACAACTTTTTTTAACTCGAAGGTTAAGCCTGTTCTTGTTTGCTAGTTGACTTGACTAGATATGAAGAACCCTGCCCCAAGTGAAATAGAGCACGATATTTTGAAGATCATTTGATAAATCAATTGTTTTTGGTATTATTTTAAGCATCAATCAGAAACATTAACAACGTTCAATTATATATTACCTTTAATGAAAATTATTGATTAAACAGCGCAAGAAGTAGTTAGGTAATCAAATTTGAGGATTACTGTGCCCCAAAAAATGTTGAAGATGGAGGAGCATAACATTAATAAAATAAAGTAGAACTCTATTTTAATTAGATTTAATTAAGATCGATTAAGAAGACCAGACTGCAATCACTGGTTTCAGTCAATTTTTGTGATTGCAGACTGTGATCTTAATAAATCCTGAAAATAAAATACAGATCTACTTTATTTATTAATATTATGTGCCTTCATCTGCAACATTTTTTGAGCACAGTAAACCTCCAATTTGAATAATTATTTAATAAGCCTATTTTCCAAATAACTGTATTCAGAATTATTGGTAGAGGTAATGTGAGTCGCAGCTATTTTTCTTTTATTTTATTTCCATCCTCACTCACACGTTTTGCTTCCAATAGGAATCATCCTCAGAGCATGGAAGCTTTAGTCATATTACTTGTGGAAGGATATCTTGCATTTAATATAAAATATTTAATAGAATATTTAATCCTATTCTGAAACTGGTCTCCGCATAGAAAACAAGATATTTTGCCACAAGTAATATGTGCTTCCCCTACCGAGATTGAAACTTCAATGTGAGGCTGGAAATAAAATAAAAGAAAAAATACTTAAACCAATAATTATTTAATATTATTACTTTCTCTTACCTATATATAGTGAGAAAGTATTGGATTCATGTCAAAAATTCGAAATGTTTTGAGGTCCCTGAATCCAAAAAAGTGGTTTTCGCAACATGGTCTGTCTCTGTGTTTGTGTGTATGTGTGTGAACAAAATATCTCAAGAACGAAAAGAACTAGAAGGTTGAAATTTTATATTTAAGTTAGGCACCTCCCTGGCATGAAGCTTTTGAACAAAATCGGTCAAAAACTACAAGTACTTTTTCAGTTTTTTTCGATTTTTTTAAAATTCGCCTCAACGATTTTGATTATAATTCAAAAATCATTTTTTTAGATGCTTTTTCAAATGTATATTCTCATTTTGCCTTCAAAATTATTTGAACCACACTTTACTCTTGTACTTCATAGAAAAGATAGTAGAAGAAAGTAGAAGAAATGGGTACATATTTAAATCTAAAATACCGGCGGAAACTAAATATATGTCGACACAAAAAAATCTGCTGTGAGAAGCACAGAACACAACTTTCAATTACCAAATGTAAGAGAATTCTGGATTATTTCTATAATATTACAAAAAATTTTAGGAAAATTTGTTCTAAAAATTTTTTTTTAATATTATAATAATGTTCCAGCAATATTTTATTTGCAACATTCCAAAAAATATTGCTGCGATATTGCCACAATGTTGTAAGATAGAAAGATTCCTGCAACATTCCAGCAATATTTTGTGCTCTGTGGGTGGTAACCAATTCAATTTAAATAAATTTTTATAGCATGAGACGGAATGCGATTTGCGGTGGGGGCGGTTGGTTGGCAGATTCAATTTACAGGAGGACTTTTCTGGGGGATGAAAATTTTTAAAATAATATCTTGATGTAAAATATTTATTTTTATATTGTTGTTTTTCCATCTTTTTTGTAAATTACCCATGTTTTGTAAGAAAACTGTATGTTATGGAGGGAAATGGTAATCAGTTTTGAATTTAGCACACTAAAAAACATATAATTAATAAAAAATATTCCATTCAACTGAAAAAATAATTATTTTTCAGGCCAGTGTTATTAAAACTAAGCCGTATTTTAATAGTTTTAAATAAAAACTGTTTTTGCGAACTGGGTGGTTTATATATTTGTCTTTAAAACAAATTCTCTCTGTTAATTTTCATCGTCCATTAAATAAATAATTCCGAGTCTCCAGAAGGAATGCCAGTGGAATGAGAGGGGCATTGGACACGAGCACTCGGGTGGGTCCCCTTTCTTGATCCCCCTTTTGTACACGAGCTGGTAATAAACTCGGTAATGAGTTCATTGACCCCAGAGTGTGTTGAGTGGAGTAGAGTGGGAGGCTGGGCAGATGCCTCTCTTACAAGGGGGTCCGGGGGCCCGGGGCCGGGGGCGGAGCCCCTCCGCTCTACGGTTGGCTTCCTTAAAGAGGTCAACCATTCAGAGCCTGTCTGAAAGAACAGCAAGCGCTTCTATTGGAACATCGCTGGCCAATAGCCGAGCGCCGGACCTGTTTTTTGTTTTTATTTATTTTTTTTTTTTAATTTTTTTTTTTACTATTTTGAAAAAAGAACCTAGCATTGGAATACAATTCGATCATAATTTGCAGTTATCAATATTTCAAAAAAGAAAAAAATTCACTTTCTTTGTAAAATAAAAATTTTATATAGCTGCTTATTGACATGTTCTCTGCTAACACCAAAACAGTAGAATTAATAAGTAGAAAATTATTTGCATAATAGAGTGGTCGTTATTTCTCCATATTAAAAGAATTTTCCCACGGTGATGTTTGTAATAAAAATGTGAAATATTGAGTCCATTTTTATTTGATCCTACTTGTGTCTTTGTGCCGGATTTTTTATTTTAAGGTTGTGGAAAGAAACAACAGAATGTATTAAATCAGTGGCCCAACCTGGGGCGATCGCCCCCAAGTGGGCGATTTGGGCAATAAATAAGTGGGGGCGATGAGCAGGCTATTCATAGGGGGAAAAATTATTAGAGTTTACTAAAATTTAAAAGAACAAAATTGAAAGAGAAAAATCTCCTATTTAGAAGATGGCTAGTATAAAAGAGGACAAAAAATTGTCATAAAAGTCTGAAGATAATTCCAATCTATAATCGAAATGTCACATTAGTTTTCATTAAATAAAGATTGAGGGAAAAAATCTTTTTTTCTTCATAAAAATAAAATTATTATTAATAGATTTTTAAAAGATTTGGGTAGAGAGTTCACCGTAACTATAAATTAGTATTTTCCATTTTTAATTTGATAGAGATCATTAAAGAGAACTGAAATAAGCGTAGAAACTCAAACTTGACTTTAAAAAAAATATTTTTTTAGAAAAAGATAGAGCCAGGGGCGGATTAAAGGGGGGGGCGATCGCCCCCCCCCCCGAGAAGAAATTCAAAAAGTTATAAAAACTAGTGATCTAAAGAAATTATGATTTCCGCTCTTTAATTTCAATTGAATTTGTTACCAATCAATTTAAATAAATAGGAAAGGGTCGCACAGCACCTTCAGTAAGAAAAAGTTGTGTTCTGTGCTTGTCACGACAGAATTTTTTGTGTCGACATATATTTAGTTTCCTCCGGTATTTTAGAATTCGGAAGATGTAAAATTAATAAACATGGGAAAATATTTATATTTTGTGGGGAAATTAATAAAGAAATATATTTTGTTACCATGGCAACCATTTCTCCTATCTTTCCTATGAAGTACAAAAGTATTTTAAGAGTCCCGCAAATAATTTTAAGGGCAAAATGAGAATATACATTTGAAAGAGTATCTAAAAAATTATTGATTTTTGAATTTTAATCAAAATAGTTGAAAAAATATAAAAACGTGAAAAAGTACATTAGTAAAGTACTAGTACTTTTTGGCCAATTTTGTTTAAAAGCTTATTTTCACGCTCCAGGGGGATGTCTAACTTAAATATAAAATTTCTGCCTTATAGCTCAATTCCTTCGTGCTTAAAATTGAACAGACATACACACAGAAAGACAGTCGCTAAAACCACTTTTTTTTTATTTAGGGGACCTCAAAACGTGTATATCCATCAAAATCACGACATCGAATTTTTGACATGAAACCAATACTTTCTTTCTCTATATATTAACATATATATATAGAGGTAAGAGAAAGTAAAAAGCAAATAATAATCCGTAATAGAAACCTTATTCGCATTCTGCCAAACCTCTAAAATTATATTCTGACTCCCACTCTACATATCTCTCACCATAGTGCTTATGTCTATTTTGCGATATTTTTTATTCTATTTGTTTATACCGGTATTTCAATATTTTCATAATATCAGTTTATTTTTTGAGATTTTATTTCTAGCCAATTTTCCGATATTTTTTTTATCTTGGTTTATCTTTCTATATCTTTCGATATTTTGTTCAAAAGCTTCATGTTACGTCAGGTGGATACCTAACTTAAATATCAAACCTCCTAGCTCTTTTGTCTTTGGAATATTTTGTTCACAGACAGACGGAATTTTTGACATAAATTCAATACTTTCTCCATAGGTATATAATATAAATATAAAATAAAGAGAAAGTAAAAATCTAATGACCTAAGGCACCTGTCTAAAGGGCAATAATAAATTCAGAAAGTATAAATGTCCGGTGTTAGAGAATTTATTCTAAATAATTCAAAAGAATTTGCCTAATTTTTTTACATTAATTTATGTTTTCGGTATTTTCTCATTCACTTTTTTCCATTTTCTTTTGAATCACCCTAGCACGTAGTTAATAAAGTAAGTAGATGCTAAAGATTCCATTCACATGACAATCGGGAGAAAAATCACGCCTGATGTGTGCAAAACAAAACAGGTATAGCTAACGAAGAAGAAGAAGAAAGGTGGTGACCAGTATACGTGGCGTGCATTCCAATCGAAGCAACGAAGGGATCCGTGTGTTCGATCCCCGACCCGGGCAAAGAAGAAGACCCCACCGAGTACGAGTTGCTCCCAAACAAGGAATAAGGAACGCCCGGTATGCGCCCAATACGGGTTTTGCTTTTCTCTCTCCCGAAACACGCCTCGAATATTAATTTCAAAACAATATCCCCTATTTATTTAATATCAATGAAATTCTTAAGATATATTAAAACAAACAAATCTATATATAAATTTGAAGTTTCGGTTGGGGAAAGTTATTATTGGAGAATATTATATAGACAATTTTTTATTAAATATTTATTAAAAATATAAAATACGTACAATTTAACTGAATTCTGAGCCGTTATCAAGTACTGTGCACTTGCTCCGACTCACAGTACTTGATAACGGCTGCAGAATGAGTTGAAACGTTGTACATATTTATATATTTTTAATAAATATTTAATACAAAAATGTGGTCTATAATTAAAAATTCTCCTAATAATAATATTTCAAACCACAAAAGCTTTAATAAACACGAGCGAACAAGTATTAAGTAACGCAATTTTTGAAGATTTTTGACTCCCCCTCCTCCCATGTAACGCGCCTAGCATTTTTCTGGACCCCCCCTAGACGTTACGTAACGCTTAAAAGTCACAATTATGTTGCGCAAAGTATCGAAAAGTCGCTAAAAACCAGTTACGTAACGCGTTGTTCAACCCCCCTCCCCCCTTGTAACACATGGTAACGTTTTACGAGACCCCCTCCCCCCAAATTGCGTTACGTAATACTTGTACGCTCCCTTACAGAAATTAAATTTTCAGCAAGTCGTGAAGAATCGAGAAAATATTTTAATATTTTTTTTTAACTCTCGTGACATTCCTCTGATGTTTTATTTAACAGGATTATTATTAATTAAATATAAACAAAAGATGTCTAATGTCCTAATAATATGCTATATAAAAGGAAGATATTTACTTTGGCTCCTTCCCTTATTTTTTTCTCTTTTTGAAAAAAAAAAAAAGGAAAATCAGCATTTTTCTCAGAAATAGGGAGTGGATAATGAGATGGAAATTTAAGAGCTTTTTATATCATTCTTCCATACTAGCGAGGGGATGGTTCAGTGAATTTCAAGTCCCCTTTAATATTAAAAAAATATATTCCCGTTTTTTAACATATTTCCCTTGGTATTTTTTTCTGTAATTGTAAATAGTAGTAGAAAAATATTACTCATAATAGAGAAAATAAATATAAATATAAAAAAAGTATAAAGATTCGCTTCATTTGGCCTCAAGCTGTTTTAATTTAGTTAAAATTTCAGCCCTCTTTTATGTATTTATTCATTAAATGATTAAATATAATTATAAATTAAAAGTAAACTCACAAGTTGAAGTAATGAGAAGCTGAGATGGTTGATGTGTTGCTGGCAGTGGGTAGATGTGGTTGCTAAGTTTAAAGAGATGTCCAAGGCAGAAGAAGAAGAGATTCCACGAGTCAGGATCTGGAAAAGAGAGATCAAATTATAATAGTTAAGTACACATTCTATTTAAAAAAATAATTAGAAATTATAAAATTTTCAAAATTTAGTTTATATGGAATTTATTTTTGTCAAAATGTGCAAGTTTTGCAAGTTTTTCTAGTGTTCACCTGGCGTGCAAAAACGAAACGAACAGAATGGAATGTAAAATGTGTAAATTATACTGCGATGGCAATCGAAACGAACGGACCTAATAAATATGTTAATAAGTAAACGAAAGTTGAACTAAGTTGATTGAGATTATAATAAGTTCAATTTGATGATTTGCGGAAGAAAGACATCCAAATTGACTAACTCATTAATGACATTTAGACTACGTCCATAATTTCAGACCACGCATATTAAGTTATTTATTTCTTGCGGAATTTATGAGTAGCTTAGAGAGAATTAATTGAAGACAGTGGATATTGGAATTTACTTTTTGACAATTATAAAATTTTTCTTAAATAGAGATAAAGATAACATACCTGAAGTCTTGAAAGCGGTTACATTTCAATTCCTCTTGTTTATGTAAATAAATATTTTATCCAGGGATCCAGTCAGATGGCCTGAAGAACCTCGACGATCTCAGCCCCCACTCCCAGCCTACCCATCTAAAACAAAACAAAAAATAAACGATTAGTCTATACAATTGATACTGAGTATATCGCCTGCAGAGAAACATAGCGGCGAAAGTCCGAAAATTCAATTTTTGACTTAGGTCTACCAAGTTGTTGCTAAAACCCATTCTCTTTTGAGTGGCAAAGTGGAAAAAATATATTTCCATTCTTTGCTGTTGATTCTGGCCTATTCATTTGTTGCCCGGCTATTTAAATTTATATGTTTATAAAACTTTCAAACGCCTTTTCTCGAATTGTTGAATTTCGGACTTTAGCCACAATGATTCTCAGCAGGCGATATATTGGAAAATATTTCAAAACTTACCCTGTAGACTGCTTCTTTCGGCTCAACGTGGGCTTGATCCTAAAAACTAACCTAACCCCACACTATCTATGACCGGGACGGCCATCTAATTCTAAAATGCAGTTCCTCTTCTTTCTTGAGACGGTCGCGAACGCGAACACTCCCGGAAGGCAGGTAAGCCTTCATTCAACACAAATCGCAAACGAAACGGAGAAAAGGCGCCCACCCAAGGAAAGTATAAAAGGGAAAGAAACACACATTCTCATATGTGATATCTCACATTAAAGATCAAATAACCTCCCCCCCCCCCCCCAAAAAAAAAAAATTAATAGAAAAAAAAAAAAAAAGAGAGTTAATTTGATTTGATAAATATTCACGAGTTAGGAAGGAAGCTCTGTCACTACAATACTGAAGAACCCCCTTGATTGCTCATCTCAGAAAAAGAATGACGTTGTTCAAGATGCATGCTGAAAAAAAAGAACCCTAAAAGCTAACAACATCCTATACGAACTCCTAACATCTTGAACATTAACTCATTCTGTCCTGAAACAACCAAGGCCCAGAACTCAGCACTGAATGACAGAGCTCCGGAGAAAGAGAAACCACTCTTTCTCTCAAAAACGCGAAAAAGGGAAACATGCGATAGAGAAATTCCCCTATTCCCCTTGAACAACGGTCAAAAGTGAAATGATCCTCTACTGGGAGCCCTGCCTAAACCTAAATGGGACGAACAACAACACCCTATGCCAGCATTGAGGAATCAATTCACAATTGAACGTCAATTCAAGAGAACATCAGAGAATTCCGACAAAGAAGGCCTAAATCCCCATAAATATAATACCTATATAAATTCGTGAGCGTAGAGATTTTCTAAATATTTAGTGCCCATATATAGATTCTATCAATTGCTAGCTAGATAATCTAATAAGATTTGCGTGTATTCTTAAAAATTAACATTCACTTAATAAAGAGTTAGAAAAGAGATCCCCTTAGGTAATATTAATCCCATACACGCAAAACTTAAAACCTAATACTGATTTATAATAGCTAAAACAATAATACATGCACACTTGAATTGTCTCATATGATGCCGATATTCTCCCCGGTGGGTAAAGAGATGAAATGAGTACTGTGGATGAACCACATATTACCAATAATCATATACCTTTTGCACTTTTAACATTCATCCATCCCTTTACCTTGAGAAACGAAGCCTGTATTTGGACTGAAATATAAAAATATTATAATAACATCCTATCCATGCACCTAAGTTAAAATATTCTAGCCGTAATAAAAAAAGTCAACAAAATTTTGAAAACCCTAAACTGTTTACTCTACGCCCACGTAAATATTCATACAGACTTTAAATGTAGCTGCTACACTCGTGGAATCTGCTGTAGTCACTGCCTGGATGACGCGAAGGCGATGTCTGATGGCGGATGCCCTCCATGGATTGGATTCACTTATTCACTAATACAGTATATATAGATTCACTAATTCACTATTCACTTATTAACTTCTTCATTTAGTCACTTATTCATTTTAGCATTTGTATACGATTTTGGCCACACATGGATTTATGATGTCAATTCTCGAAGGCGATTCGTCGATTTCTAAAAAACAAACAAAAAATATTGCATTAGGCACAATGAACAAGATTTGAATGCACTTATACTAATTATAATATTTTAATTTTACGAAAGGGTGTGGCGTGTCAAGTTGTAGGACTATATATGGACCCTGTTACGCATTAGTGTGTCAAGCTCCAGCTACCGAGATTTGAGAAAATTAGCATTAAAGTTTTTTGTTTTGATTAGATTATATAAAAATTTTTTTGTCAATTGTGCAATTAACATTAAATATAAATTTTTTTAGGACATATTTCATATAAAAAAATACTATTAATTATAGCATTTGAAAGAATATTCCGTTTTTTGATAAATTCAATAATAAGTGGTAGGGGGAGGGGAGTGAATTCGTTCTTTGACAGTTACTTGAGATAAACTCGTTCATCGTTGATGTCAAGTCAGCAGTAGCGAGTTGATAACAAAGACATTTTGCAGAAAGAGTAAGAGAGATAGAGAGCTCGTTTCTCTCGTTTGCTTGGGAGGTTTACAATCCTTAGTGAAGTCGAAGGGATATCCCGTGGGAAATCTCCCGATTTCAGGATGTGAGAGACATGGAAGAGCAGTAGGATATTGGCAGAGTGATCCCAACCAGCCAGCCTGGGATCTTTAGTCTTGATTGCTATTTCAAATCTCAGCCTCTCGAGAGAGAGAAAGATTTCTCAATATCATCATTTTTTTCAAGAGGATATATTAATAGGGTAAAATTTTATATATTTTAGTTTTTAATGACTCCCAGGTTCAATATCTCTAAAGGGACACTACCAAATACATTAACTTTACTGACTTTATGATATGAAGTGTTATAAGCAGGGCTGGGGTCTCGGTGACGGAGCTATCGGCAATGTTGCTTGGTCGATATAAAATAAAATCATTATAAAATGCAGTATTTTAACTACAAAATAATAAAACTCCAATTTTGTGTCGATATATTTTTTGGCAGACCCATCTCTGATTATAAGATCACTGTAAAAGGTCCTTTACAATCTTGATCTTTATTTGATTTCTGGGACTCCTATTCAATATTGAATTATCTTAATAGAAACAAAATAATAATTGCGATTTGGTGTGGTCCTGATAAACGAATATATAATTTTATAAAATTGGAAACCAAGAAAATTGAAGAAAAAAAAAGAAAGATAAAAGGTCGATTCGTTTTACTTCTTAAGCGACAAATCGGCTTGACCACTCACTCTTAATATGGTTTTTCATTTAAAAAAGATTCCCGCAGCGGAAAAATCATTTGTAGATTTAAAAAAAAGTTGAGAAGAAAAAAGACGGAAAAAATTGAACAACCCAGAGATTGAATCAAGTTAAAATAACCCTAAAGGCTTAATAAAACGGGTGAAGACAAACAATTCAGAGAAATAATGAAAAATGGCTCCAAAAGAGAGAGAAAAAAAGATGGAATAAGAATTTTAACAAATCTTATGGACATAATTGAGACAAACATACATGGAGATAATTGAAGAATGAATAGCGTACGCATTATCTCCAAATGAAAATTCAAAAGTCTAAGGGCTTAGGGATGGGGGAAGAGGTGAAAAAAAATTAATGTCTTTTGGAAAAAAAGAAACCAAATAAAATTTTTCAATGGAAAAATTATGACGTCTCAAACACTCTTAACACCAAATTAATAATTAATAAAGGGTCGGACTAGGCCGATCGAACAACTTTGCCCACCCACTATTTAAGAAAAAAATATTGGTCCCCCTCTCGAGCGTCCCCTAATGGTTCGATGTTTTACATATTATTATATATACCATTTTACTCGGGAGAAAGTCTAGTTTCTGAATATATTAAAAAAAAAATTATAGGTTATATAAGAAAAAAATATTGGTTCCCCCCTAGAGCCCCCCCCCCCTAATGGTCCGATGTTTACCAAAAGCTTTTCAGTTTTTGGCCTCTACCCCTAATTTATGGGTGCAAAATTTCAAAACAATTAAACAAATAGTTTTTGTTTTAAAAAATCCAACACCACAGACATACACACAGACATCATTCCAAAAAGAACTTAAATGGATTCTGGGGACCTCAAAACGCATTTTGGCAGAATCAGTTCAATTTCGATTTTTTTTACGATTGCATAAACTTTACTTACCCAACATAAGGTTGTTGGGCAGAGTTAAAAACTGAATTTTTGGAAGAATTAATTTAAATATATACATAACGAGTGCAAAGAATATTAATAAGTTTTAAATTAAAAAATTAATTTTGATTTTAAAAATCTTATCTGAATTTTTACAAAGTTAGTAGGTTAATAATAAATGCCTTCATTCAGGTGGAAACTATTTTCCGGTCGACGGAATGGGAACAGGATGACATTTAGAAATTATTGCTATTGTTAGGCTGGTGAACGATTTGAGCTTAATTTGTATAGAACCTTTAATTTTCTTATATTAATAAATTATTATATTTGTTTTTGAAATATTTTATTTCAATCGGGAAGCGAAATGGCATTCGATTATTGATAGAAATTTAGTTTCTTCTTTGGCTATTTAGGATTTAACAATACTCATTTTTCTAATTACGATAAAAATGATCCACATTTATTTATACAGCACCATTTGGTATCCAAATGATTTAAATAAATTTTCATCCGACTCCATGGAATCCGAACCCGCTCAATATTTACATTTCTCAACAACTCTAGCCTCTCGACCACGGAGGAAGGGGAGGAGGAGGTTAACAATAGATAATAATCATAAAAAAAAGTGAGAATGAATCAAATTAAAAATTTCGGGATAAAGTCTGACCAACAGTCAAAATCAAAAAAATTTAATTTTTCACGACGAATTTGATACCTCGCGGCAAAATAATAAAAACAACCGAAGTTGTTTGAGTGCCTGCAAAACACTAGATTTGTAGAAATTTAATTTCAATATTTTTAAAAAGACTTGATGGCATGGTCTATGATGCAATTGGAAGAAAAAAAGGGATAAAAAAAGGCCTAAACCTAAAAAAAAGTATCTTTAATAACAAAGAGTATAATGAAATTTTTTTTCCCTTGTGGAAAATGTTTTGGGATATTATCCTCAAAAAAAAAAACTTGAACCCAACTCTATTTTAGATGCCTCCTCCTGAGGAAGGCAACGGGAACCCAGTATTATTCCCACGAGTTCCTCCACAGAGTAACCACAACATGTCAGGTAGTCTGACACTAATGACGGAATAGAGGTAATATTTGAAATGTATCAATGGTACCCTAAAGTAGGGCTCTTAGGTCGTCAGAAGGTGTTGACTTTGGATCGAAATGTTAGTCTGGTAGGCATTTATATAAAATAAAATAGATTTCAGGGTTTTAACTCAATGAAATCAAATTCCCAATTGTTTAAAAATAATTGTATTTCAATCAAAATCATCGCGGGTTGGGGTCCCGGGGGGGGGGGGGGATTTTATTTAAACCATTTGGATACTAAATGACTTAAATAAGAATGCCTGGACTCCCAAAAGAAATATTAATTATCAACGGTTATCATAAAAGTATTATATGGCCTGAGTTGCGGAAAAGAATATGTGTATGTGTGTGCGGGTATGAGTGTGAATGGGAAAACAGTGTGAGTGTTTAAAAATCAAAAATCAAAATCACCTCCCTCACCGTGTCCGAGATATTAAAGATAATGGTAAATGTCAATATTGATAGCGTCAAAAACCAATTCGTATCTCTGATAGAGGAATGAATATTTATCTAAATCAATTGATATACCAGTTGGTATAAAAAAATGTGCCCTGGAACACATGGAAAACAATTATCATTTTAAAGTCTATATGGACCCTGTTATGCAATGGTGTGTCAAAGACCAAAAAATTCAAAATTGAGTTAAGCACGGAATATTGTTTCAAATGCTTTAATTAATAGTATTTTTTATGAAATATGTCCTAAAAAAATTTATATTTAATGCTACTTGCAACAATTGACAAGAAAAATTGTATATAATCCAATGTAAACAAAAAACTTTAATGTTGATTTTCTCAAAACTCGATGTTTGGTCTTTGACACACCATTGCATAACAGGGTCCATATATGGCCTTAGATGCCGAAAGTCTAAAAAAAAAATCAACTACAAAAATATTTGCTTCTCAAATGGTGTTGCTGAAGTTGGTTTATTTATGAAAGAAAACACTAAGTTTTCAGCAATTTTTTATTTGAAAATATCGTCTTGTGAAGTAATAAAAAAATTCTTGAAAACATAGCGTTTGCTTTCATAAAAAAAATTTGATGTTTTTGTAGGAAAATATTCCAAAAGGAATGGATTTGTTCATTTAAATTTTATTTATTTATTCTATTTAAATTCTAGCCCCCCCCCCCCTCTTCTTAATCAAATTACAGAACCGCGCCTGGATTTGATGACTCAAGGACTTGATTCAAAAAAATATTTTGATACACCCCTCTAATAATGAACGATTAAGGTAGTCCATTGGATACCAAATGGCTTAAATAAGAATGCCTGGACCCCCAATAGATATATTAATTAATAACAGTTATTGTAAAAGTCCAAGTTGACGAAAATACTGTGTGCATGTATGAGTGTGAGTGTGAATGGGAAAAAAAGGGTGTGTTTGAAAAAAAAAAAAGGTTGTCCAACTAATAAAATAAAATACTGTCTTTGATAAAAAACAATTTAATTCGCACTCTCGGCTGGTTAGGTCATTTAGGGATTTATTGTATTTAGATCAATACCGATGTCGATCGGGGGAAGTATCTTCGCCTTATCAAACTAAAGAGTCTATCATTATTTTTATGTATATTTTTAAATATTTTAATTAGAATTCGTAGCTTAGCAGAGAGAGAGAGAGAGAGAGAGAAGGGGGTGGTCTTGATGCTCCCTAAAAACCTCTTTTCACAATACCATCTCCTATTTTAATAATTCTAATCTAAAATTATGCAAATTGCATTTTTTTAATTAAAAATATAATAGTAGTATAAATACTCTATTCTTTTTGGTCTAACGCAGTGGTTTCCAAACTATATGTTGCCACGCCTCCCTTAAAAATAATTAATCTTATGACGCCTCCCCCGATTTTATAAAATAAGACAAAAAAAAAAAAATTTTAATGCTAAAAAATATAAATTTATATAAAAATATTTTTTTTTATTTATTCTTATTTATAATAAACCTAGCAATCATTTGGAAAATTGGTCCTGGGGGCCAATATTCGCGCCTCCCCTTAGACTAGTCCGCGCTTCTCTAGGGAAAATGCTGGTATAAGAGGGTATTTTATGGCTGGTGGAATTTGTATCAAGAATGAAAGTTAGAAGAAAACACAAACAGAATTTTTTCTTTAAAAATATATTTTAACAGCTGACGTTTCGGCCTTGGTCAAAGGCATTCTCGGATGACCACTAACAACTCCGAGGATGGCTTTGAACAAAGCCGAAACGTCAGCTGCTAAAATATATTTTTAAAGAAAAATTCTGACTTCGTTTTTTTCTAACTTTCATTTCTGAAGAAAAATATTTTTCTCAAATCTTATTTTCAAGCCCTAGGGGGGTGCCTAACTTAAATATAAAATTTCCTACAATTCCTTCATGCTTTAAATTGAACCCGAACAGACATACAGACAGACCATGTCGCGAAAACCACTTTTTTGGATTCAAGGGACCTCAAAACGTGTATATCCTTCAAAGTCTCGACATTGAATTTTTGACATGAATCCAATAATTTCTCTCTATATATATGTATATTAACTTATACATATAGGTAAGAGAAAGTAAAAATTCAAATCCGAATTGAGATTAGTTTTATATACAAAAAGATGTCGGTAACTCACCCCAGTAAAATTCTAAGTGGACTAATCATATCTTACTTTTCTACCTAATTAAAAAGATCCCTACAAAATTCTGCAAGGGATTCGATGGGTTCCTAAGTTACCCAGTGTTATTATTATCTGTTTATGAGAGTTTCGAAATTCTCAAAAATTAATTCCGCCCCAGTAACAAGAAATTTTAGAATGACATTAAAATGTTTCTATCCTACTATGCTATTTGCTAAATATTGAATATAAATTTTAACTCAAACGGAATGCACTTATTTTTTAGTAAAAGTATTAAAAAACAATATCTTTATGCATTATAGGGGATGGGGCATTAACCACCCTGGTTACTGCCTTCATACCTCCCCCGACCCAAATAAAAATTATTTACTAATTTTTTTTTTAATGACACCTGCACTCCCCCCTCCCCCTTTCAACAGCTTATATTCTCCCTCTACCCTTAGTGAAATCACAAAATATTTAATTTCATATTCAAAAGAATCGTTATAAGAGTTAATATTTTTTTTCTTAGAAAGATGGTTTTGACCAAAAACAGTTCAAAGGGTTTTTTTTTATTTTTAATGATATTTCATTTAATTAGACTATATTAGATATATTTAAGTTGTTATTTGAAAAAAAAAATGAAAAAATTTATTCCGGCGTTAAAGGGTTAAGGAAATTTGATTAACAAAAATATAGGCCATATAGAAAGAATATAATGGTAAATAATGGCCACTTAAGGAAAGATTTAAAACATGCCCTCTGGCTTGGTGTAGTTGGTAGCGTGCCTATCTTCTATACCGAACGTCACGGGTTCGGACTCCAGTCAGACCGAAATGGATACCAAATGGCTTAAAAAGAAATGCCTGGACCCCCAATATGTATATTATTAATTAATAACGGTTATCGTATAAAGTCTTATATGGCCTGAGTTGTCAAAAAGACTGTGAATGTGTGTGTGAGTGTTGAGTGTGAATGAGAAAAGTGTGTGTTTAAAAAAAAAAAAAGAAAAAAAACTAATTTTTTTTTCAATGACACCTACACTCCCCCTCCCCCTTTCAACAGCTTATATTCTCCCTCTACCCTTAGTGAAATATAAAATATTTAATTTCATATTCAAAAGAATCGTTTTTCGCAGTCAAATTATTTGTTTCTATCATTATTTTTTTTCAACGATAAAATGCATAATTATTACCTTTAATAAGACTCTCGAGAGGGTGTGCTGGCTGACGGGGTGGTCAGGGTGGCTTACACTATTAATTATTCACTTTAAATCACTTAAAACACAACTTGACAAGAGAGCAAAAGCTCGCCGCCTGCCGGCAGGCAACTCGATCGACTGAACGAGAGACGTCTCTCTCTTATAGGAATAAATAAATGAAAATAACAATTCCCTTTTTATTAAAAGTAAAAAAATATCTTTTGCTCTAATCTAACTATATTTAGAACTGGAAAAAAATGTCAACAAGTGATTTGGAATATTCCAAGGCCTTTCTTAAATAATCAAGCCTTCATCCCCCCTAATCAAAATAATAATCACCTCTATTTTTTTTTTTTTTTTATGTTTTCTATTTATTTGGCTTCGATTTAGCTAAAAAAAATTTAAAAAACATTTTTTTTTTTTTTTTTTTTCAATTTTCCAACCCCTAATCCAATTTTTTTTTAAACACTCACACTTTTTCCCATTCACACACATTCACACAGTCTTTTCGGCAACGTAGGCCATCTAAAAGACTTTTTACGATAACCGTTATTAAGAATATATTTATGTTGGGGTGCAGGCATTCTTATTTAAGCAATTTGAAATCCAATCTTAATAAATAAAATAATTAACAATGCTATCGCTTTCGGCGAGCTTGGCGTCTAATCAAAAAAAAAAATTAAAACCCTGAAAAACTTCCCTGGATTTGGGTTTTACACATAATATAATTTTCTAGAATGATTCTTACTTTAGGCCAGTGGTTTCCAAACTTTATGTTACAACGCCTCCCTTAAAAATATTTAACCGTATGACGTCCCCCCTCCCCCCACCCATTTAATAAAATAATACAAAAACAAAAATTTTTAATACTAAAAAATATAAATTTATATAAAAATATTTTTTTTATTTATTCACATTTATTATTTTAATTAAAAACTCGATGAGCCGCAGTCAGGGGAGTAGCCAAGGGGGTGGGGTGGGGGGAAGGGGAGTTGGCAAAATCAAGGACCAGTTGACAAAATAAAATTTATTTAACAGAAATAAATTTATATTTTAATTAAAAAAAAAAAATTAAATTTTCTTTTTTTTTTATATTTTCATGGGGAAAAACAATGTTTTTGATAGAAATATAAATTTTACCATCAATATTGCGCCATCAGCTCTAGTTTTAGAGATATAGAGAAAATTAAATTTTAATAAATAATCTCCTCAAAAGCGACTCTTATTTTGAAATTTCTAAATTTTTTTAAGTCGTCACCCCTTAAAAATATGCAGATAGTTGAAATACATAGAAATAGAGATCTATACTGTAAAGTTTGAGCCCAATCGGAGGTGGCTTGTTAGTGGTGCAAAACACGGCTAAAAGTTTAGAAAAATTGCATTTTTCATTTTTTTTTTTTTTTTTTTTTTTTTTTTCAGGACACCTCTGAAAATAATTTTTACCATCCATGAATGCAAAAAAGTATGTTTACGATCTATAGTTTTCAACTTTATGCCAATGGTAAAAGATTCTACTTATTAGGGGTGTCCAACATTGAAAGAACTGAAAAAATTCGATTTTTCTAAAATTTTAGCCCTGTTTTGCACCACTAAATCGCCTCAAATTGGGCTAAAACTTTATATTTCTATCTACAGGGTCATTCCACGTCAAATCAACCAAGAAAATAAAAAATTTTCACCCATAATCTCAGATTTTTATGAAACTTGGTATGTTTGTTCTATATATAAAGATAAGTAACAGCACCAAATTTCAATTTTTTATCTCACTTAGTTTTCGAGTTATGACACTTTAAAGTTTTGATTTTTTCACTTTCCGCGGCTTGAATAATGCCAAACAAAATGTGACTTGGAAGAGAAAATAATTTCTCATTTATTTATTTGACCACCAATCTTGATGAAATTTTTTTGGTAGGTTCTTTAAACAATAAGGAATTAGAAAAAAAATATATCACGAATCTATGCTAATCCTAAAATATAAAAAAAAATTCATATTGTTGATTTTTTTTTTAGTTTTGAAAACGCTAACATGGTTTAGCGCTAAAGCCAATATCTCCAAAAGGGAATGAGATATTCAAGAAATTTTTTTTTTCTAAATAATCTGCATGAAATGGGCTTTAATTTAGTAAAATAAAAATTTTGTGTATTTTGTTCCCTCTATTTCTAAAGTCCATTGCAAGTTTCAATATATAGTTTTACATGCTAAAAAGGTTTCAAGGGGCAAAATGAAAAATACATGTTAAAGAGCATCTAAAAAATAATTTATTTATGAATTTTAATAAAAATCGTTGTAGCAAATTTTGAGAAAATTGAAAAAAACTGAAAAAGTACATCAGTAAAGTACTAGTACTTTTTGGCCGATTTTATTCAAAAGCTTATTTTGAGGGTCGGGGAGAGTACCTAACTTAAATATAAAATTTCATCCTCCTAGCTCAATTCTTTCATGATTTCAAATGGACAGTGTGTGTGTCTGCTTAAAACTGAACACAGACGAAAACACAATCAATTCAATTGAAAGCATGAAAGGATGGAGCTAGGAGGTTGAAATTTAATATTTAAGTTAGGTACCCTCCCGGACACTCAAAATAAGCTATTGAACAAAATCAGCCAAAAAGTACTAGTACTTTACTGATGTACTTTTTCAGTTTTTTTCAATTTTCTCAAAATTTGCTACAACGATTTTTATTAAAATTCATAAATCAATTATTGTTTAGATGCTCTTTAAAATGTATATTTTCATTTTGCCCTTGAAACGTTATTGGCATGTAAAAGTATATATTGAAACTTGCAATGGACTTTAGAAATAGAGGGAACAAAATACACAAAATTTTTATTTTACTAAATTAAAGCCCATTTCATGCAGATTATTTAGAAAAAAAAATTTCTTGAATATCTCATTCCCTTTTGGAGATATTGGCTTTAGCTAAACCATGTTAGCGTTTTCAAAAACTAAAAAAAAATCAACAATATGAATTTTTTTTTATATTTTAGGATTAGCATAGATTCGTGATATATTTTTTTTCTAATTCCTTATTGTTTAAAGAACCTACCAAAAAAATTTCATCAAGATTGGTGGTCAAATAAATAAATGAGAAATTATTTTCTCTTCCATGTCACATTTTGTTTGGCATTATTCAAGCCGCGGAAAGTGAAAAAATCAAAACTTTAAAGTGTCATAACTCGAAAACTAAGTGAGATAAAAAATTGAAATTTGGTGCTGTTACTTATCTTTATATATAGAACAAATATACCAAGTTTCATAAAAATCTGAGATTATGGGTGAAATGGCCTGGTTGAACTGACGTGGAATGACCCTACAGTGAAACCTCGCTTAACGAGCATAATACGTTTCAGAATCATACTCGTAAAGCGAAACTGGAATCTCTCCT
>JAKCPI010018266.1:0-26029 GCA_023213315.1 Euborellia annulipes
CGTTGTGTTCTGTGCTTGTCACACCAGAATTTTTGTGACAACTTAATTTTAGTATTAGATAGAATTTAAGAAGTAAAATTTTTAAATAGACAGATATTTTTTATATTTTAATTTTTACTTCCTCTTACCTATGTATATATGTAATATACATGTATATTTAGAGAGAAAGTATTGGATTCATGTCAGAATTCGATGTCGAGATTTTGATTTTATCTTCACGTTTTGAGGTCCCCTGAATCCAAAAAGTGGTTTTTGCGACATGGTCTGTCTCTCGTGTGTGTGTTCAATTTAAAGCATGAAGGAATTGAGCTAGGAGGTTGAAATTTTGTATTTAAGTTAAACACCCCCGGGACCGGAAAATAAGCTTTTAATCAAAATCGGCCAAAGAGTACTAGTACTTTACTGATGTATTTTTTCAGTTTTTTTCGATTTTCTCAAAATTTGCTCCAACGATTTTTTTTTAAATTCAAAAATCAATTATTTTTTAGATGCTCTGTGTATGTATATTCTCATTTTGCAATTGAAATCTTCTGAAGACCACTTTACTCTTGTATTTCATAGGGAAGATAGGAGAAATGGTTGCCATGGTAACAAAATATAAATATTTTCCCATACTTATAAATTTTACATCTGAATTCATATGTTCCGTACTGTCGGGAACTAAATATATTTTCGACACGGAAAATCTGGTGTGACAAGCACAGAACACAACTTTCGATTACCGAAGGTAAGAGAAAGTTGTGTGCTGTGCGCCAGTCACACCAGATTTTTTTGTTTTGTTTTTAAACATTCCCACTTTTTTCTCATTCACACTCATACACACATTCACAGTCTTTTTCGGCAACTTTAGCCATATAAGACTTTACGATACCCGTTGTTTATGATAATATCTATTTGGGGTCCAGGCATTTCTATTTAAGCCATTTGAGATTTTAATCAAAATCGTTGGAATGAATTTTAAGAAAATCGAAAAAAAAAAAAAAAATACTTAAGTAAAGTACTAGTAATTTTCTTTTCGTTCTTGAGATATTTTGTTCACACACACAGACAGACATGAATCCAATACTGTCGCTCTATCCCGGTATACAAGGTGATGGTTTTTTTTATAGGTCTTTCGGCATCTAAGGCCATTTAGACCTAGGTGATGCTTAAAAGGCCAAAAAATATTTTTTTTTTTATTGTTCCTGTAGTTCACCCTGCCATTTTGTTCTACCTAATGAGAGAAACAAAATTTATTTTGTTCCATTTTTTTGCACAATTTTTAGGGGTCGCTACCAAGCTCTGAAGTTATAGGCTACTGCAAAATTATAATTTTTCAAAATTTTTTTTTTTTTTTGTAAGGAATTAACATTTTCAAACTTACTGAATGTTTTTTGTTTGTTAGAGCCTTTTAGTTTGTATATATATATATATATATATATATATATATATATATATATATATTGTTATGTACAGAATCTTATTTTTATATGTATATTTTTTGTAATCACTTTGTTTGGGGCCGAATGGCTTAGTGCTAGAGGCCAAAGGAAAAAACAACACAAAAAACATTTTCAAAAATCACTTCTTAAGCCACTCCTACATAATAAAAGTAATTAACATGCCATTTGGAATCCAAATGGCTTAAATAAAATCATCGGACTGCCTGGGATTCAAACCCCTCGACCCAGGCGCGCTAGCCACTATGCCATGCCCGAGGGCATCTCAATAATTAAAATTTGGAAAAAATATTTTTCTCTAGATATTTTTAATTCATGGACCAATTAAACGATTTTGATAAAAAAAATAATAAATAAATAAAAAAAAAAAAACTTTCTGGCTTAACATGCATTATTAGAAACTTTAAATGCTGGTAGCGACTCCTAAATTCATTTTAAATAAAACCAAATTTTTTTCTAGAGTATTTTACATGTGGGAGATTCGAATTAGAGGGTGAACAATAAAATTTTAAAGGATTCATTTTTAAGCATCACCCTAAGAATAGAATACACTTTTGTAAGAAAAAGTAAAAATTCTAAATTTTTAATTAATATATATTTATATATACCCTAGTAAGACCCAACTTTTGAAAAATAGACATGCTTTGCTTAAAAAAAATAAGAAAATTCAAAAGGTGGATTTATTATCTTGGAGTACGTAAAGTAAACAAACTTTTTTTTACTTTTTTTTATAGGCCTCTTCGCAATGTTATATCATATTTTTATTTTTTTATTTTATGACTGAACAAAGAATGTGTTTAAGCATATATAATTTGAAAGTTTATATTAAAAATCATATTTCGATTAAAACAAACTTGTTTATTGGAGTTGCTCTTTCTCTGATCATTTTAATTATATTCTTTTAAAGAGTTAGAAACAAAATAAAACAAAGAACAATTTTTTTATTTATGTTTTATGAGTTTTTTCACACTTTTTTCCCACTCACACACATATACACAGTCTTCTCGGCCACTTAGGCCATTTAAGACATAACGATACTCGTATTTGAATTAATTAATATTATTATATATTTGGGGCCCAGGCATATTTATTTAAGCTTTTTGCTTAAATAAAATCATCAGACTGCCTGGGATTCGAACCCGCGACCCTTGGTATTGAAGGTCAGCATGCTAGAAAATATACCAAGCCCGAGGGCTTTTATGTGAGTTATGATTATGAAACAAAGTTCAACAAATACCCATATTTTGAAAAGTTTAAATCAAAATATCTTTTTAAATATCAACTTTTTCGAAATAATATCTGAATCCAAAATTGTTATACAGTATTTATTATTTGGAACAGGGGCGTATTTAGAGGGGGGGGCGAGGGCCCCCCCGAAATTTCCTAAATGCATATACATATATAGGAATATAGAGCCAATAATGGGTCTCGCCCCCCCTCCCCCCCCCCCCCCCCCCGAAATGTTTGCGCGGCCTCGTAGCGCGAAAATGTAGGCCCTACAAAAAGGAAATGTTCCGCGAACGGAAAATTTTTTGGTTCCGCGGGTGGCAAAAAGGAAATTTTTGATTCCGCGCTAGGGAAAATGTTCCGCGGGCGGCAAACGAAAAAATTTTCGGAGCCGTGGGCGGCAAAAATTTGGCGTCTCTAAAAAAAAAGGTAAAATTTTGGTTCCAGCGAAAAAAAAATTTTTCGCAGAAAAATTTTGGAGATCAGGCCCCCTCCCCCCGAAAAAAATTTCTATATACGCCCCTGATTTGGAATAACTTTTGTTTGAAAATATTTTTTATAATTCTTATTTTTTATAACGAAAGCCCGGGTTCATATGCAATTGCATATTCTTTTTGCTAACACGTACGTCCCGGAATTTTCTATCCGAATCATGCCCCCTTGGAAGTAGTTCAAATTCTTTTTTTTTTTTTTGTAAAAAACACACACTTTTTTTTTCTTTTTACGATAACCTTTGTATAAATAATTATATTATTTATTGGGGGTCCAGGCATTCTTATTTACGCCATTTGATATCCAATTGGCTTAAATAAAATCATCGGACTGCCTGGGATCCGAACCCGCGATGTTTGGTATACGAGGTTAGCACGCTAACCTCTACACCAAGCCCCGAGGGCTACCATTAGTTTTACATCAGTAGAAATCATGATTTACCTTTAATTGGAAGCCACTTGATATTTTTGTTATAAAGGGAATAAGCATATTTTAATACTTTTACTTCATATTATATGGCATATTTAGCGGTTTTTGCCGCTCGCCGACATTCATTTCATATATGGGGCTTCAGAAGGAAATGGATTAACTGCTCAAAGGATGAACAGGGACCGTCTCCATCGGGAGTTCGCACGATTGGATCGTTTTATGCTTCCAGACTTTAGAAAATGTCATTACCGCACAAACATTGCTCGAGATCCGTGCGAGAAATGATGAATCCACCTTTTTTTTTTAATTTTTTAATATAAAAGTGACTAATTTTTTTTTTTTTTTAATCTCTTTTACTGATAAGATAAAACGTTTTGTTTTGTATGCAATTTCTTTTTAAATTGAATATATTTATAGTCCTCGGTAGTATAGTGGTCAGTATCCCCGCCTGTCACGCGGGAGACCGGGGTTCGATTCCCCGCCGGGGAGGATTTTTTTTTTTTTTTTTGCAGATAATACAATTTTTTTCTTATAATAGCCTACAATAATGAATTATTATTTTTTTTTTTGCTAAACAAATAAAAATTTGAAATTTTTTCTTATATTTTTTAAATCCATCTTTCCGCAAAAGAAAAAATGTGAAAAAAAGTAAAATGTTTTTCACGGCTGGAGAAAAAAATTTTCCCGCAAGATAGAGAACTTCCTCAGAAAAATTTTTGAGTTCAGGCCCCCCCCCCCCCCTCCCCCGAAAAAATTTCTATATAATAATATAAACCACTGTAAGAAACATCTTATGTATATGTCGAACAAATAACCATAAATGAACACTAAAACAGCACAATATTTTCCAAAAATATATACAATTAAATTAAAAACAAATTTGGCACTTTTATTTTCTTAAACAACAATTGAAAAGAGTAATTTTAATATTACGTCAATTTTCTAGCCTAAATACTATTCAATAAATCGACTGTTGTTGTTGTTGTTGTTAATTAATCATTTTATACCATCCGACATGTCATCAAAAAAGAAAAAATCTTCTAACATAATAATAGATAGAAAATAAATTAAATCGACTCTGATGACGATGATAGTTGATTATTTATCCATTTTGAGTGACATTTAGTTATGTATTTATTTATTTATATTTCACCCCCTTAAGAAGATTGAATTGTGCCCTTTTTCAGGACGTATATGTCATTTTCAAGGATTAATTAATTCTCCCCCCCCCCCCCCACTCTCCACTTGGGCTTAACAAGTTTGACAACCCTCAATTTCAATATCAAATTATTATTATTATTACGTGTATGTATGTATGTAAACGAGGCGGGTTTCATTAGTCACCACTCACTTTTAAATAAATCGCCACTTTATTTAAGAAGAGAAAAACGTCTTTTTTTTACTTTCTCTTACCTATATATAGTGGCGTCATTTCAACTTTTTCTTGGGGTGGGGGGGAAAACATTTTTTTTTTCTTATAATTTACTTACAAATAGGTACTCAAATTTGGCCAAAAGATATTTAATTTAATTAATTATTTAATTTTGAACAGTTTGTATATTCATAGATATATTTTGAAATGTTTTATTTAGAATCTTCTATATATATAATTCACTAATGTCCGTCTGTCACGCTCTATTTAGGCAACTTCCCGTTGGAATTTTGAAATGAAATTTTATATGCATAAAGAGGACCTTCTCGGGATTACAGGAAAATTATTTTCATCCCGAAATTCCAATAACTTTTCAGTTAATTGATGTTTTATCCCTGTAGAGATTTACTCAGGATTCGCAGGTACTTTGCAGCCAGGAGATTAAATAAAAAAATCTTTTATCCAATTTTTTTTATTTGCCGACGTTTCGGTAGCCAATATCGACCTTCATCAGGGCAAATATTGTCAATTATACACGATCTTTGCTATTTGCCCTGATGAAGGTGGTGATTGGCGACCGAAACGTTGGCAAATAAAAATTAAATAAAATATTTTTTTTTATTTAATCTCCTGGCTGCAAAGTCCCTGCGAATTTTTGAGTTATTCATTCTTAAAGTTACGATTTCTTCCATTGGAAATGTAGACTATAGAGAAATATTTATGCACTAGCCGCGCCGCCCGCCTTCGGCGGGCTTCGCAATGAGTGCGGGGGCTACGCCCCCTGGACCCCCAGCCGCTGGCTCGGCCGCCTGCGGCGGACCCTCGCCTTTCTTAAATATGAGAAACGGGCTGGCTTGGGCGCCTGCGGCGGACCCTCGCCTTTTCTTAATTATAAAAAGAAAATTATTATTATTTTTTTTTTTTTTTTTTTTTTAACATTCACACTTTTTTCTCATTCACACTCACACTCACACACACATTCACACAGTCTTTTCGGCAACTTAGGCCATTTAAGACTTTGACGATAACCGTTGTAGAGAATATATCTATTGTGGGTTGAGGCATATCTATTTAAGCCATCTGGTATCCAAATGGCTTAAATAAAATCATCGGACTGCCTGGGTCCGAACCCGCGACGTTTGGTATAGGAGGGAGGCGCGCTACCTACTACGCCAAAACCGGGGGCGGGGAAAATTATTATTACTACGTATTCCAATCCAGTGCCTGCTTGAGGATTTGTTTACCTTCATAGAATACACAACTTCAAAGAATACTTGAATATTTCTCTATACATTTCCTATGGGAGAAATCGTAACTTTAAGAATTAATAACTCAAAAAGTTATAGGAATTTCGGGACCCGAGTATTTTCCGGCACTCTCTATAACGTCCTCTATAAGACTGCAAAATTTCGTTTCAAAATTCCAATGGGAAGTTGGTCAAACAGAGCGTGACAGATGGACAGACGGACAGACGGACAGACAGACAGACGGACAGACGGACAGACGGACAGACGGACAGACAGACAGACGGACAGACGGACACTCCGTAATTATTATATATAGATTCTTTTTATTTGTGTATTCCATGAATGTAAACAAGGAGGCATTGGATTGGAATAGCAATGATAAATTTTTTGTCCTCGGGCTTGGTGTAGTTGGTAGCGCACCTGCTTTGCATACCAAGTGCCGAGGGTTTGCGCCCCAGGCAGTCCGATTATTTTATTTAAGTCATTTGGATACCAAATGAGCGAAATCCGCCGAAGGCTAGTAATATATAAAATTCAGAGCCCTTGCGGGGGGGGGGGAAATGACCCCCTCACCCCTTCCCCCGAAATGACGCCACTGCCTATATATAGAGAGAGAGAAAGTATTGGTTGAGTCAATTCATAAATCAAATATTTTTTAGGTGGAAAAGTATATCAATAAAATATTTTGTCAAAATTATTTGAAGTACACGTGTACTTTAAAAAACTGAATTGAATCAGCAAAGTACTTTGCTGATGTAATTCAGTTTTTTCAAATTCACTTTCCGGCTCTTCCTTCCATAGCGCCAATGTTTATTCCCTATGGGGATTTGTATGTTAATTTCGATTCAAAAGGGGGTCGGTCCCCAAATTTCGTATTTATTTAGGATTCTCTTTTCTGAATAAAATAAATATAGTTTATTTCAAGCAATAAAACGCAAGAGTGCTATGGGAAACTAAATATATTTCAGTAATTGAATATTTGATTATAGCTGTAGTATTGTATTCAGGATAATAAGGAATAATTCCCAAAGAAGAATGCAGCCAAAATTTATTTCATTCGATTTTAATAAAAAATACTAATCACTTGCTGACATTTCAGTTCGGGTTTGAACCATCATCGGAGCTACAAACATGGAAAAAATATAATAGAATCATAAGATGTTTTGTTTTACAAATCATTTGAAAAGACTTATTGAATTAATTGATCATACCTGTGATTTTGTCTTTATGTTTTTAAACAATACATTCAAACTATTATGGTACCGTTACTAATATGCGCACTGCGCATTTTCTCATGACGCATGTGCGATGAAATAATCTCTTAAATATTATAGACAACCTTGCATTGCCTAAGTCTCGTCCTGCTCCTATGTACTAGGCTCTATTTCCTGCCATTACATGAAAATAATTTGAGATTATATTCAACTATTTTATACAATATTATAATAATTTACTCTATCTATTCTACCATAATAGTGTGAATGTATTGTTTAAAAACATAAAGACAAAATCACAGGTATGATCAATTAATTCAATAAGTCTTTTCAAATGATTTGTAAAACAAAACATCTTATGATTCTATTATATTTTTTCCATGTTTGTAGCTCCGATGATGGTTCAAACCCGAACCGAAACGTCAGCAAGTGATTAGTATTTTTTATTAAAATCGAATGAAATAAATTTTGGCTGCATCTTCTTTGGGAATTATTCCTTATTATCCTGAATAAATATATTTCGACACAAAAAATCTGGGGTGACCAGCACAACTCCGAAAAACTATCAAAACAAGAAATTTTTTTCCTACCAAAAGAAGTTGATTCAAAACATGTAAAGAGGTTTTTTTATCTACTGTAAAATTGGAATAAATTATGACTATAGTTATTTGCTCCTCTCTCTCTCAACACTCGCCTATCTCTCTCTCTCTTCTCACTGTCATCATTCACTTCAAAATATTTTTCTTAAATTTAAATTTATTAAATGAATAGATTTGTGAATTTCCATCTCCTCCACTTACATCTCCCACCCTCCCTTCACCGACATTGTGATTCAATTTGACAAAGTTTCATCCCTAGTTTAATGATAAATGTGAAATGTACTTGTGTGCGTGGTAGGTGGTGGGAGAGAGAGAGAGAGAGGGAAATGTGTGCCAATGACATGGTGAATGCATATACTTATTATGACGTCACCCTCTTCCCACTCAATTATTTGCGTTTGACATTTCGGAGCTATATTTGTGTGTGTGTTGTGTGGATTCTGTTTCGGATGGATGACAATGTCTATGCAGACCGATCCTCCCTCTCTCTCTCCTTTATCATATCATTTGGTTGGTCACCCTTCTAAATTAAAAATATAAATATTATTATAACTATCCTCATCTTTGATTTTATGATAAAAGTTTGATCTTTCTCATTTAATCATTCAATTTATTGTTGAATTTTTTTAAACTACTGTACGTCCTTTCCTTTACCATGTTTCCTGTTTATACTCTATACTTTACGTCAGGGGTGTATATGAGGAAATTTTTTTTTTCGGGGGGGGGCCCGAACTCAAAATTTTCTGCAGGGAAAAGATTTTTGACGAAACTAATTTTTTTTCCCGCAGGGCATTTTTTGCCACCCTTCAAAAAAACTTTTTTTTTTTTGTCGAACTAATTTTTTTCAGCAGGGTTGTTCAATAAAACTCCCAGAATAAGATGTTTCGGTCTGAATTTATTTGGCCATCTTCAGTTATTGGGAATTATACATATAGTGAAGTACACATGTGATCAAACTGGGATTTGTCAATAATAAAATTTTTTCGCTTCATACAAAATTATATCGCTTTTTGTGCCAAAGCTCAGAGAAAATTATCTCTGAGCTTTGATCACATGTGTACTTGCATTGTCTGTATAATTCCCAATAACTGAAGATGGCCAAATAAATTAAGACCGAAACGTCGTATTCTGTGAGTTTTATTGAACCTGGATAATCTCCAAATTGGCTGATATCTCCAATTCTCCACTCTAATCACAACACAGCCACAACCTCAAAAAGCAACAAATTATTCCATTCATGTCAAAAATTGACGTCGAGATTTTGATGGAAATATGCGTTTTGAAGCCAAAATATCTCAAGAACGAAAAGAGCTACGAGGTTGAAATTTTATATTTAAGTTAGGTGCTCCCCGGGATGGGAAAATAAGCTTTTAATCAAAATCGGCCAAAGAGTACTAGTACTTTATTGATGTACTTTTTCAGTTTTTTTCGATTTTCTCAAAATTTGCTCCAACGATTTTTTTTAAATTCAAAAATCAATTATTTTTTAGATGCTCTTTAAAATGTATATTCTCATTTTGCGATTGAAATCTTCTGAAGACCACTTTACTCTTGTGTTTCATAGGAAAGATAGGAGAAATGGTTGCCATGGTAACAAAATATAAATATTTTCCCATACTTATAAATTTTTACATCTTGAATTCAATTGTACTCTACTGTCGGAAACTAAATACATGTCGACACGAAAAATCTGGTGTGACAGCACAGTGCACAACTTTCGATTACCGAAGGTAAGAGAAAGTTGTGTGCTGTGCGCCAGTCACACCAGATTTTTACATCTGAATTCATATGTTCCGTACTGTCGGGAACTAAATATATTTCGACACGAAAAATCTGGTGTGACAAGCACAGAACACAACTTTCGATTACCGAAGGTAAGAGAAAGTTGTGTGCTGTGCGCCAGTCACACCAGATTTTATATATGATATTCAGGGAACCATTTCAAAACTATTTGTAAGCTGCCAGACCAATCGGTTGGGCCAAACATCCCGCCAGACACACCTAAAGTGTCGCTATTCATGTGTTAAAGATAGGGAAAAACAACTAACTTTTCTCAAAGTCTCAGAGCTGATTTTTATGTATGTTTTAGAGAATATTGTTAAAAATTAATAATCAATACTGCCAGACACTTACTATCGGCCATAACTCTTGCCAGACGCTTCAAAGCTCCCGAAAAGATGATTTAACTTTACTTATATTCTCATTCTTGATTTTTATATTTGATATTCAGAAAACTATTTTAAGACTATTTGTAAGCTGCCAGACCAATCGGTTGGGCCAAACTTCCCGCCAGACATAGATAAAGTGTCGCTAGACGTCTGAGCACGAGCAGGATATGTGGATAATTTTATAACATACATAGCTTTATAAAATTTATGTTAATAATGGTCTAATGGAAAGCTTCAGTAAAAATAAGTAATTTTTAACGCTCATTTAAAACGTTAATTAAAGAATAATAAAATATTAATACTTTTGAACTCTTAATGAAAATTATGAACAAACGAACAGCAATAAAATAGTAGTTTATTGGTTTTTAATAATAAGTAAAAAAACAGGAATATTTTTGAATTGAATTGGACGTATAAATGACCTTTCATTAAAAAGATATGAAATATGAATATGCTCGCGCTCAGACGTCTAGCGACACTTTATCTATGTCTGGCGGGATGTTTGGCCCAACCGATTGGTCTGGCAGCTTACAAATAGTTTTGAAATGGTTCCCTGAATATCATATATAAAAATCAAGAATGAGAAAATGAGTATAGTTTCATACTTTTTTTGGTAACTTTGAAGCGTCTGGCAAGAGTTATGGCCGATGGTAAGTGTCTGGCAGTATTGATTATTAATTTTTAACAATATTCTCTAAAACATACATAAAAATCAGCTCTGAGACTTTGAGAAAAGTTAGTATTGTTTTTCCCTATCTTTAACACATGAATAGCGACACTTTAGGTGTGTCTGGCGGGATGTTTGGCCCAACCGATTGGTCTGGCAGCTTACAAATAGTTTTGAAATGGTTCCCTGAATATCATATATAAAAATCAAGAATGAGAAAATGAGTATAGTTTCATACTTTTTTTGGTAACTTTGAAGCGTCTGGCAAGAGTTATGGCCCATGGTAAGTGTCTGGCAGTATTGATTATTAACTTTTAACAATATTCTCTAAAACATACATAAAAATCAGCTCTGAGACTTTGAGAAAAGTTAGTATTGTTTTTCCCTATCTTTAACACATGAATAGCGACACTTTAGGTGTGTCTGGCGGGATGTTTGGCCCAACCGATTGGTCTGGCAGCTTACAAATAGTTTTGAAATGGTTCCCTGAATATCATATATAAAAATCAAGAATGAGAAAATGAGTATAGTTTCATACTTTTTTTGGTAACTTTGAAGCGTCTGGCAAGAGTTATGGCCCATGGTAAGTGTCTGGCAGTATTGATTATTAACTTTTAACAATATTCTCTATAAATATACGTAAAAATCAAGAATGAGAAAATAAGTATAATTAGTACTATTTTTACCCATGTTTGGCACTTGGTTACCTATAAATTGGCCCACGCCCCAAATTTGCAAATATGCTTACACTCAAATTACGAACTAACACTACTTTATCCCATACATTTTATTTGTGAGAAAATGAGTATTGTCTGGGGGCTCTGGGCTCTCTCTCTATACCAAGTTGTTGCTAAAACCCATTCTCTTTTGAGTGGCAAAGTGGAAATAATATATTTCCATTCTTTGCTGTTGATTCTGGCCTATTCATTTGTTGCCCGGCTATTTAAATTTATATGTTTATAAAACTTTCAAACGCCTTTTTCTCAAATTGTTGAATTTCGGACTTTAGCCACAATGATTCTCAGCAGGCGATATATTGGAAAATATTTCAAAACTTACCCTGTAGACTGCTTCTTTCGGCTCAACGAAGGCTTGATCCTAAAAACTAACCTAACCCCACACTATCATGACCGGGACGGCCATCTAATTCTAAAATGCAGTTCCTCTTCTTTCTTGAGACGGTCGCGAACGCGAACACTCCCGGAAGGCAGGTAAGCCTTCATTCAAAACAAATCGCAAACGAAACGGAGAAAACGCGCCCACCCAAGGAAAGTATAAAAGGATTTGATAAATATTCACGAGTTAGGAAGAAAGCTCTGTCACTATAATACTGAAGAACCCCCTTGATTGCTCATCTCAGAAAAGAATGACGTTGTTCAAGATGCATGCTGAAAAAAAAAGAACCCTAAAAGCTAACAACATCCTATACGAACTCCTAACATCTTGAACATTAACTCATTCTGTCCTGAAACAACCAAGGCCCAGAACTCAGCACTGAATGACAGAGCTCCGGAGAAAGAGAAACCACTCTTTCTCTCAAATGCGCGAAAAAGGGAAACATGCGATAGAGAAATTCCCCTATTCCCCTTGAACAACGGTCAAAAGTGAAATGATCCTCTACTGGGAGCCCTGCCTAAACCTAAATGGGACGAACAACAACACCCTATGCCAGCATTGAGGAATCAATTCACAATTGAACGTCAATTCAAGAAGAACATCAGAGAATTCCGACAAAGAAGGCCTAAATCCCCATAAATATAATACCTATGTAAATTCGTGAGCGTAGAGATTTTCTAAATATTTAGTGCCCATATATAGATTCTATCAATTGCTAGCTAGATAATCTAATAAGATTTGCGTGTATTCTTAAAAATTTACATTCACTTAATAAAGAGTTAGAAAAGAGATCCCCTTAGGTAATATTAATCCCATACACGCAAAACTTAAAACCTAATACTGATTTATAATAGCTAAAACAATAATACATGCACACTTGAATTGTCTCATATGATGACGATGTTCCCCCGGTGGGTAAAGAGATGAAATGAGTTGTGTGGATGAACCAGATATTACCAATAATCATATACCTTTTGCACTTTTAACATTCATCCATCCCTTTACCTTGAGAAACGAAGCCTGTATTTGGACTGAAATATAAAAATATTATTAATAACAACCTATCCATGCACCTAAGTTAAAATATTCTAGCCGTAATAAAAAAAGTCAACAAAAATTTTGAAAACCCTAAACTGTTTACTCTACGCCCACGTAAATATTCATACAGACTTTAAATGTAGCTGCTACACTCGTGGAATCTGCTGTAGTCACTGCCTGGATGACGCGAAGGCGATGTCTGATGGCGGATGCCCTCCATGGATTCACTTATTCACTAATATATAATACAGTATATATAGATTGACTAATTCACTATTCACTTATTAACTTCTTCACTTAGTCACTTAATCATTTTAGCATTTGTATACGATTTTGGCCACACATGGATTCATGATGTCAATTCTCGAAGACGATTCGTCGATTTCTAAAAACAAACAAAAAAATATTGCATTAGGCACAATGAACAAGATTTAAATGCACTTATACTAATTATAATATTTTAATTTTACGAAAGGGTGTGGCGTGTCAAGTTGTAGGACTATATATGGACCCTGTTACGCATTAGTGTGTCAAGCTCCAGCTACCGAGATTTGAGAAAATTAGCATTAAAGTTTTTTGTTTTGATTAGATTATATAAAATTTTTTGTCAATTGTGCAATTAACATTAAATATAAATTTTTTTAGAACATATTTCATAAAAAAAATACTATTAATTATAGCATTTGAAAGAATATTTCGTTTTTTGATAAATTCAATAATAAGTGGTAGGGGGAGGGGGGAGTGAATTCGTTCTTTGACAGTTACTTGAGATAAACTCGTTCATCGTTGATGTCAAGTCAGCAGTAGCGAGTTGATAACAAAGACATTTTGCAGAAAGAGTAAGAGAGATAAAGAGCTCGTTTCTCTCGTTTGCTTGGGAGGTTTACAATCCTTAGTGAAGTCGAAGGGATATCCCGTGGGAAATCTCCCGATTTCAGGATGTGAGAGACATGGAAGAGCAGTAGGATATTGGCAGAGTGATCCCAACCAGCCAGCCTGGGATCTTTAGTCTTGATTGCTATTTCAAATCTCAGCCTCTCGAGAGAGAGAAACCCAAGCAGCATTTAAAGTTTAAATGACTACACTGTTACCTTGAAGTTAACTTCAAAGTAATTTTTACCAGAGAGAGCAACGTATTTATTTCGGTATGAATACCGGATAATTCCCAAAGTGGGGAATAGGATTGTGGTCTTTTTACCACACAAAAACTTTAGCTGGAACGGTAATAATCACGTTACAGATTCGTAATAGGTACATAATGGTTACGTGAAGGTTTGGTAATTTTTCCCAATTAATCGATAGTTGAACCTCGGCTTTCCATTCGTTTATATTCGGAAATTATTTTAAAGAAATGGCATCATGCAAGTTTATCAAGAAATATGTCTATTTTAATGGTAAAAGAAGATGGCCGAAAAATGTTAAATTTTATTCACAGGCGAAAGAGGACATGGATTGGAAGAAAATACAAACGCTCGAAATTTTTTTGATAAATATAATGATTATACTTCGTATAAAATTGTGCGCCGTAACAAATATGTAGTATTACGAATATTTTTTTATAAATGTCAAAATAAATAAAACCAACATTTTCAAAAAAACGGCTAATAATTATGTTTAATTATTTTGGTAGGTACAAATTTACATAAGTTTGTAAGTAATGGTCTTTATTTATCATAAATTATTGTTTATTTCATTAATTGGCAGGTTATTATTATTTAACCATTATACACTACGACATCTTTATTTAAATATTACTTTAAAGAATTATTTTTCACTTTTAAGTCATTTTGACTATTTTTATAGTAAGAATTCCTTAAAAATAATACTGAAGAGACATTTTTACTCTACAGTGACAAATATTACCTTTTAGTTATTTTTATAAGTTATTTTAGGTTAGACTTACTTATAGGTTATATTAAAGGGTTTTTTTTTATGGGAAAATAACTTAAGAAATTACGTCGAAATTTTATCACTTTTACCGTAACAAAGTGGTGGCTGCTACTTGATTTTATTACTTCAAAGTAATTTTTATTTTAAAGTAATATTTGCCACGGTAGCGCTACTAACATTTTTACTTTTTGAGTAAAAAAAACTTATAAGTAAATTCTTTGAGTAAATTTCACCAAATATTTACCTATGAATATTACCATTAGGTAGACAACTTTGAAGTTTAATTTGGTAGTAAAAATAACGTTATTTTTCCTGTGCTATTTACTTTAAAGGGAATTATTACTAAAAAGTTCCATAAATAAGTTTAATTAACTACATTTTTCCTCTCCAAAAGTAAAAAAAAAACTTTATGCTAGTAATTCTTACGGAAAATGCTGCTTGGGAAGATACTTCAATATCATCATTTTTTTCAAGAGGATATATTACTAGGGCATAATTTTATATATTTTAGTTTTTAATGACTCCCAGGTTCAATATCTCTAAAGGGACACTACCAAATACATTAAGGCTTTACTGACTTTATGATATGAAGTGTTATAAGCAGGTGGCGGAGCTGTCGGCAATGTTGCTTGGGCGATATAAAATAAAATCATTATAAAATACAGTATTTTAATTACAAAATAATAAAACTCCTGACAGCCCATCTCTGATTATAAGATCACTGTAACGCAAGGGCGGATACAAGGGGGGGGGTAATTACCCCCCGAGAATTGAAAAATGGGAAAATTTTTTGGTACCGCGAACGGAACATGAAAAATTTTTGGTTCCGCGGGTGGGAAAATTTAGGGTCTCTAAAAAAAAGTTAAGAAGAAAAAAGACGGAAAAAATTGAACAACCCAGAGATTGAATCAAGTTAAAATAACCCTAAAGGCTTAATAAAACGGGTGAAGACAAACAATTCAGAGAAATAATGAAAAATGGCTCCTAAAGAGAGAGAAAAAAAAGATGGAATAAAAATTTTAACAAATCTTATGGACATAATTGAGACAAACATACATGGAGATAATTGAAGAATGAATAGCGTACGCATTATCTCCAAATGAAAATTCAAAAGTCTAAGGGCTTAGGGATGGGGGAAGAGGTGAAAAAAAATTAATGTCTTTTTGGAAAAAAGAAACCAAATAAAATTTTTCAATGGAAAAATTATAACGTCTCAAACACTATAAACACCAAATTAATAATTAATAAAGGGTCGGACTAAGCCGATCGAACAACTTTGCCCACCCACTATTTAAGTAAAAAATATTGGTCCCCCTCTCGAGCGCCCCCTAATGGTTCGATGTTTTACATATTATTATATATACCATTTTACTAGGGAAAAAGTCTAGTTTCTGAATATATTAAAAAAAAAAAATTATAGGTTATATAAGAAAAAAAATATTGGTTCCCCCCTAGAGCCCCCCCCCCCCCCCCTAATGGTCCGATGTTTACCAAAAGCTTTTCAGTTTTTGGCCTCTACCCCTAATTTATGGGTGCAAAATTTCAAAACAATTAAACAAATAGTTTACCACAGACATACACACAGACATCATTCCAAAAAGAACTTAAATGGATTCTGGGTACCTCAAAACGCATTTTGGCAGAATCAGTTCAATTTCGATTTTTTTACGATTGCATAAACTTTACTTACCCAACATAAGGTTGTTGGGCAGAGTTAAAAACTGAATTTTTGGAAGAATTAATTTAAATTTTAAATTAAAAATTAATTTTGATTTTAAAAATCTTATCTGAATTTTTACAAAGTTAGTAGGTTAATAATAAATGCCTTCATTCAGGTGGAAACTATTTTCCGGTCGACGGAATGGGAACAGGATGACATTTAGAAATTATTGCTATTGTTAGGCCGGTGAACGATTTGAGCTTAATTTGTATAGAACCTTTAATTTTCTTATATTAATAAATTATTATATTTGTCTTTGAAATATTTTATTTCAATCGGGAAGCGAAATGGCATTCGATTATTGATAGAAATTTAGTTTCTTCTTTGGCTATTTAGAATTAAACAATACTCATTTTTCTAATTACGATAAAAATGATCCACATTTATTTATACAGCACCATTTGGTATCCAAATGATTTAAATAAATTTTTATCCTACTCCATGGAATCCGAACCCGCTCAATATTTACATTTCTCAACAACTCTAGCCTCTCGACCACGGAGGAAGGGGAGGAGGAGGTTAACAATAGATAATAATCATAAAAAAGTGAGAATGAATCAAATTAAAAATTTCGGGATAAAGTCTGACCAACAGTCAAAATCAAAAAAATTTAATTTTTCACGACGAATTTGATACCTCGCGGCAAAATAATAAAAACAACCGAAGTTGATTGAGTGCCTGCAAAACACTAGATTTGTAGAAATTTAATTTCAATATTTTTAAAAAGACTTGATGGCATGGTCTATGATGCAATTGGAAGAAAAAAATCTGGTGTGACTGGCGCACTAGCACACAACTTTCTCTTACCTTCGGTAATCGAAAGTTGTGTTCTGTGCTTGCACACCAGATTTTTTGTGTCGACATATATTTAGTTTCCGCCAATATATTAGAAATTTAAGATGTCAAAATTATAAACATGGGAAAATATTTATATTTTGTTACCATGGCAACCATTTCTCCTATCTTTCCCATGAAGCACAAGAGTAAAGTGTGCTTCAAACAATTTTGAGGGCAAAACGAGAATATACATTTGAAAGAGCATCTAAAAAATAATTGATTTTTGAATTTTAATCAAAATCGTTAGAGCGAATTTTGAGAAAATCGAAAAAAACTGAAAAAGTACATCAGTAAAGTACTAGTACTCTTTGGCCGATTTGGATTAAAAGCTTATTTTTCCGGTCCCGGGAGGTATTTAACTTAAATATAAAATTTCAACCTCCTAGCTCAATTCCTTCATGCTTAAAATCGAACACACACACACACACACACACACACACACACACACACACACAGACAGACCATGTCGCGAAAACCACTTTTTTGGATTCAGGGGACCTCAAAACGTGAAAATCTCGACATCGAATTTTTGACATGAATCCAATACTTTCTCTCTATATATATATTACATATATACATAGGTAAGAGAAAGTAAAAGGGATAAAAAAAGGCCTAAACCTAAAAAAAATCTGGTGTGACAAGCACAGAACACAACTTTCGATTACCGAAGGTAAGAGAAAGTTGTGTGCTGTGCTTAAAAGCTTATTTTTCCGGTCCCGGGAGGTATTTAACTTAAATATAAAATTTCATCCTCCTAGCTCAATTCCTTCATGCTTAAAATTGAACACACACACACACACAGACAGACACACACACAGACAGACCATGTCGCGAAAACCACTTTTTTGGATTCAGGGGACCTCAAAACGTGAAGATCCATCAAAATCTCGACATCGAATTTTTGACATGAATCCAATACTTTCTCTATATATATATTACATATATACATAGGTAAGAGAAAGTAAAAAAGTATCTTTAATAACAAAGAGTATAATGAAATTTTTTTTCCCTTGTGGAAAATGTTTTGGGATATTATCCTCAAAAAAAAAACTTGAAATTTTAGATGCCTCCTCCTGAGGAAGGCAACGGGAACCCAGTATTATTCCCACGAGTTCCTCCACAGAGTAACCACAACATGTCAGGTCTGACACTAATGACGGAATAGAGGTAATATTTGAAATTTATCAATGGTACCCTAAAGTAGGGCTCTTAGGTCGTCAGAAGGTGTTGACTTTGGATCGAAATGTTAGTCTGGTAGGCATTTATATAAAATAAAATAGATTTCAGGGTTTTAACTCAATGAAATCAAATTCCCAATTGTTTAAAAATAATTGTATTTCAATCAAAATCATTTTATTTAAACCATTTGGATACTAAATGACTTAAATAAGAATGCCTGGACTCCCAAAAGAAATATTAATTATCAACGGTTATCATAAAAGTATTATATGGCCTGAGTTGCGGAAAAGAATATGTGTATGTGTGTGCGGGTGTGAGTGTGAATGGGAAAACAGTGTGAGTGTTTAAAAATCAAAAATCAAAATCACCTCCCTCACCGTGTCCGAGATATTAAAGATTATGATAAATGTCAATATTGATAGCGTCAAAAACCAATTCGTATCTCTGATAGAGGAATGAATATTTATCTAAATCAATTGATATACCAGTTGGTATAAAAAAATGTGCCCTGGATCACATGGAAAACAATTATCATTTTAAAGTCTATATGGACCCTGTTATGCAATTGTGTGTCAAAGACCAAAAAATTCAAAATTGAGTTAAGCACGGAATATTGTTTCAAATGCTTTAATTAATAGTATTTTTTATGAAATATGTCCTAAAAAAATTTATATTTAATGTTACTTGCACAATTGACAAGAAAAATTGTATATAATCCAATGTAAACAAAAAACTTTAATGTTGATTTTCTCAAAACTCGATGTTTGGTCTTTGACACACCATTGCATAACAGGGTCCATATATGGCCTTAGATGCCGAAAGTCTAAAAAAATCAACTACAAAAATATTTGCTTCTCAAATGGTGTTGCTGAAGTTGGTTTATTTATGAAAGAAAACACTAAGTTTTCAGCAATTTTTTATTTGAAAATATCGTCTTGTGAAGTAATAAAAAAATTCTTGAAAACATAGCGTTTTCTTTCATAAAAAATCTGGTGTGACTGGCGCACAGCACACAACTTTCTCTTACCTTCGGTAATCGAAAGTTGTGTTCTGTGCTTGTCACACCAGATTTTTTGTGTCGACATATATTTAGTTCCCGACAGTACGGAACATTGGAATTCAGATGTAAAATTTATAAGTATGGGAAAATATTTATATTTTGTTACCATGGCAACCATTTCTCCTATCGTCCCTATGAAATACAAGAGTAAAGTGGTCTTCAGAAGATTTCAATCGCAAAATGAGAATATACATTTTAAAGAGCATCTAAAAAATAATTGATTTTTGAATTTTAAAAAAAATCGTTGGAGCAAATTTTGAGAAAATCGAAAAAAACTGAAAAAGTACATCAGTAAAGTACTAGTACTCTTTGGCCGATTTTGATTAAAAGCTTATTTTTCCGGTCCAGGAGGGTGTTTAACTTAAATATAAAATTTCAGCCTCATAGCTCAATTCCTTCATGCTTAAAATTGAACACACACACACACACCCACCCACACACCCACCCACCCACACACACACACACACACACACACACACACACACACAGACAGACCATGTCGCGAAAACCACTTTTTTGGATTCAGGGGACCTCAAAACGTGAAGATCCATCAAAATCTCGACATCGAATTTTTGACATGAATCCAATACTTTCTCTCTATATATATATTACATATATACATAGGTAAGAGAAAGTAAAAAAAATTTGATGTTTTTGTAGGAAAATATTCCAAAAGGAATGGATTTGTTAATTTAAATTTTATTTATTTATTTTATTTAAATTCTAGCCCCCCCCCCTCTTCCTAATCAAATTACAGAACCGCGCCTGGATTTGATGACTCAAGGACTTGATTCAAAAAAAATATTTTGATACACCCCTCTAATAATGAACGATTAAGGTAGTCCATTGGATACCAAATGGCTTAAATAAGAATGCCTGGACCCCCAATAGATATATTAATTAATAACAGTTATTGTAAAAGTCCAAGTTGACGAAAATACTGTGTGCATGTATGAGTGTGAGTGTGAATGGGAAAAAAGGGTGTGTTTAAAAAAAAAAGGTTGTCCAACTAATAAAATAAAATACTGTCTTTGATAAAAACAATTTAATTCGCACTCTCGGCTGGTTAGGTCATTTAGGGATTTATTGTATTTAGATCAATACCGATGTCGATCGGGGGAAGTATCTTCGCCTTATCAAACTAAAGAGTCTATCATTATTTTTATGTATATTTTTAAATATTTTAATTAGAATTCGTAGCTTAGCAGAGAGAGAGAGAGAGAGAGAGAGAAGGGGGTGGTCTTGATGCTCCCTAAAAACCTCTTTTCACAATACCATCTCCTATTTTAATAATTCTAAACTAAAATTATGCAAATTGCATTTTTTTTAATTAAAAATATATTAGTAGTATAAATATTCTATTCTTTTTTGGTCTAACGCAGTGGTTTCCAAACTATATGTTGCCACGCCTCCCTTAAAAATAATTAATCTTATGACGCCTCCCCCGATTTTATAAAATAAGACAAAAAAAAAAAAAAAATTTTAATGCTAAAAAATATAAATTTATATAAAAATATTTTTTTTATTTATTCTTATTTATAATAAACCTAGCAATCATTTGGAAAATTGGTCCTGGGGGCCAATATTCGCGCCTCCCCTTAGACTGGTCCGCGCTTCTCTAGGGAAAATGCTGGTATAATTAGATTATTTTATGGCTGGTGGAATTTGTATCAAAAATGAAAGTTAGAAGAAAACACAAACAAAATTTTTTCTTTAAAAATATATTTTAACAGCTGACGTTTCGGCCTTGGTCAAAGGCATTCTCGGATGACCACTAACAACTCCGAGGATGGCTTTGAACAAAGCCGAAACGTCAGCTGCTAAAATATATTTTTAAAGAAAAATTCTGGCTTCGATTTTTCTAACTTTCATTTCTGAAGAAAAATATTTTTCTCAAATCTTATTTTCAAGCCCTAGGGGGGTGCCTAACTTAAATATAAAATTTCTACAATTCCTTCATGCTTTAAATTGAACCCGAACAGACATACAGACAGACCATGTCGGGAAAACTACTTTTTTGGATTCAAGGGACCTCAAAACGTGTATATCCTTCAAAGTCTCGACATTGAATTTTTGACATGAATCCAATAATTTCTCTCTATATATATGTATATTAACTTATACATATAGGTAAGAGAAAGTAAAAATTCAAATCCGAATTGAGATTAGTTTTATATACAAAAAGATGTCGGTAACTCACCCCAGTAAAATTCTAAGTGGACTAATCATATCTTACTTTTCTACCTAATTAAAAAGATCCCTACAAAATTCTGCAAGGGATTCGATGGGTTCTAAGTTACCCAGTGTTATTATTATCTATTTATGAGAGTTTCGAAATTCTCAAAAATTAATTCCGCCCCAGTAACAAGAAATTTTAGAATGACATTAAAATGTTTCTATCCCACTATGCTATTTGCTAAATATTGAATATAAATTTTAACTCAAACGGAATGCACTTATTTTTTAGTAAAAGTATTAAAAAACAATATCTTTATGCATTATAGGGGATGGGGCATTAACCACCCTGGTTACTGCCTTCATACCTCCCCCGACCCACTAATTTTTTTTCAATGACACCTGCACGCCCCCTCTCCCTTTCAACAGCTTATATTCTCCCTCTACCCTTAGTGAAATACAAAATATTTAATTTCATATTCAAAAGAATCGTTATAAGAGTTAATATTTTTTTTCTTAGAAAGATGGTTTTGACCAAAAACAGTTCAAAGGGTTTTTTTTTATTTTTAATGATATTTCATTTAATTAGACTATATTAGATATATTTAAGTTGTTATTTGAAAAAAAAATGAAAAAATTTATTCCGGCGTTAAAGGGTTAAGGAAATTTGATTAACAAAAATATAGGCCATATAGAAAGAATATAATGGTAAATAATGGCCACTTGAAAGATTTAAAACATGCCCTCTGGCTTGGTGTAGTTGGTAGCGTGCCTATCTTCTATACCGAACGTCACGGGTTCGGACTCCAGTCAGACCGAAATGGATACCAAATGGCTTAAAAAGAAATGCCTGGACCCCCAATATGTATATTATTAATTAATAACGGTTATCGTATAAAGTCTTAAATGGCCTGAGTTGTCAAAAAGACTGTGAATGTGTGTGTGAGTGTTGAGTGTGAAAGGTGTGTGTTTAAAAAAAAAAAAAAGAAAAAAAAACTAATTTTTTTTTTCAATGACACCTACACTCCCCCCTCCCCCTTTCAACAGCTTATATTCTCCCTCTACCCTTAGTGAAATATAAAATATTTAATTTCATATTCAAAAGAATCGTTTTTCGCAGTCAAATTATTTGTTTCTATCATTATTTTTTTCAACGATAAAATGCATAATTATTACCTTTAATAAGACTCTCGAGAGGGTGTGCTGGCTGACGGGGTGGTCAGGGTGGCTTACACTATTAATTATTCACTTTAAATCACTTAAAACACAACTTGACAAGAGAGCAAAAGCTCGCCGCCTGCCGGCAGGCAACTCGATCGACTGAACGAGAGACGTCTCTCTCTTATAGGAATAAATAAATGAAAATAACAATTCCCTTTTTATTAAAAGTAAAAAAAATATCTTTTGCTCTAATCTAACTATATTTAGAACTGGAAAAAAATGTCAACAAGTGATTTGGAATATTCCAAGGCCTTTATTAAATAATCAAGCCTTCATCCCCCCCTAATCAAAATAATAATCACCTCTATTTTTTTTTTTTTATGTTTTCTATTTATTTGGCTTCGATTTAGCTAAAAAAAATTTAAAAAACATTTTTTTTTTTTTTTTTTTTTTTCAATTTTCCAACCCCTAATCCAATTTTTTTTAAACACTCACACTTTTCCCATTCACACACATTCACACAGTCTTTTCGGCAACGTAGGCCATCTAAGCTAAGACTTTTTACGATAACCGTTATTAAGAATATATTTATGTTGGGGTGCAGGCATTCTTATTTAAGCAATTTGAAATCCAATCTTAATAAATAAAATAATTAACAATGCTATCGCTTTCGGCGAGCTTGGCGTCTAATCAAAAAAAAAATTAAAACCCTGAAAAACTTCCCTGGATTTGGGTTTTACACATAATATAATTTTCTAGAATGATTCTTACTTTAGGCCAGTGGTTTCCAAACTTTATGTTACAACGCCTCCCTTAAAAATATTTAACCGTATGACGTCCCCCCCTCCCCCCACCCATTTAATAAAATAATACAAAAACAAAAATTTTTTAATACTAAAAAGTATAAATTTATATAAAAATATTTTTTTTATTTATTCACATTTATTATTTTAATTAAAAACTCGATGAGCCGCAGTCAGGGGAGTAGCCAAGGGGGTGGGGTGGGGGAAGGGGAGTTGGCAAAATCAAGGACCAGTTGACGAAATAAAATTTATTTAACAGAAATAAATTTATATTTTAATTAAAAAAAAAAATTAAATTTTCTTTTTTTTTTATATTTTCATGGGGAAAAACAATGTTTTTAATAGAAATATAAATTTTACCATCAATATTGCGCCATCAGCTCTAGTTTTAGAGATATAGAGAAAATTAAATTTTAATAAATAATCTCCTCAAAAGCGACTCTTATTTTGAAATTTCTAAATTTTTTTTAAGTCGTCACCCCTTAAAAATATGCAGATAGTTGAAATACATAGAAATAGAGATCTATACTGTAAAGTTTGAGCCCAATCGGAGGTGGCTTGTTAGTGGTGCAAAACACGGCTAAAAGTTTAGAAAAATTGCATTTTTCATTTTTTTTTTTTTTTTTTTTTTTTTTTTTTTTTTTTCAGGACACCTCTGAAAATAATTTTTTACCATCCATGAATGCAAAAAAAGTATGTTTACGATCTATAGTTTTCAACTTTATGCCAATGGTAAAAGATTCTACTTATTAGGGGGTGTCCAACATTGAAAGAACTGAAAAAATTCGATTTTTCTAAAATTTTAGCCCTGTTTTGCACCACTAAATCGCCTCAAATTGGGCTAAAACTTTATATTTCTATCTACAGGGTCATTCCACGTCAAATCCAACCAAGAAAATAAAAAAATTTTCACCCCTAATCTCAGATTTTTATGAAACTTGGTATGTTTGTTCTATATATAAAGATAAGTAACAGCCTCAAATTTCAATTTTTTATCTCACTTAGTTTTCGAGTTATGACACTTTAAAGTTTTGATTTTTTTCACTTTCCGCGGCTTGAATAATGCCAAACAAAATGTGACTTGGAAGAGAAAATAATTTCTCATTTATTTATTTGACCACCAATCTTGATGAAATTTTTTTGGTAGGTTCTTTAAACAATAAGGAATTAGAAAAAAAATATATCACGAATCTATGCTAATCCTAAAATATTAAAAAAATTCATATTGTTGATTTTTTTTTTAGTTTTGAAAACTCTAACATGGTTTAGCGCTAAAGCCAATATCTCCAAAAGGGAATGAGATTTTCAAAGAAATTTTTTTTTTTCTAAATAATCTGCATAAAATGGGCTTTAATTTAGTAAAATAAAAATTTTGTGTATTTTGTTCCCTCCTATTTCTAAAGTCCATTGCAAGTTTCAATATATAGTTTTACATGCTAAAAAGGTTTCAAGGGCCAAAATGAAAATACATGTTAAAGAGCATCTCAAATATAATTCCTTTATGAATTTCAATAAAAATCGTTGTAGCAAATTTTTACAAAATTGAAAAAAAAACTGAAAAAAAGTACATCAGTAAAGTACTAGTACTTTTTGGCCGATTTTTTATTCAAAAGCTTATTTTGAGGTCGGGGAAATTACCTAACTTAAATATAAAATTTTCATCCTCTAGCTCAATTCTTTCATGATTTCAAATGGACGTGTGTGTGTCTGCTTACCACTGAACGCAGACAGAAAACACAATCAATTCAATTGAAAGCATGAAAGGATGTGGCCTAGGATGTTGAAATTTAATATTTGAGGTTAAGGTGCCCTCCCGGACACTAAAAATAAGCTATTGAATAAAAATCAGCCAAAAAGTACTACGTACTTTTTTCCGTCTCTTTTGTTTTCTCAAAATTTTGCTACAACAATTCATAAATCAATTATTGTTTAGATGCTCCTTTAAATAATAATATTTTTTCATTTTGCCCTTGGGAGGAATTGGCATAAAAAAAAAGTGCTCTGTCGAAAACTTTTGTTATGGGTTTTTTAGAAATAGAGGTTACAAAATACACAAAAATTTTATTTTACTAAATTAAAGCCCATTTCCTACTAGATTATTTAGAAAAAAAATTTCTTGAATATTTCATTCCCTTTGGAAGATATTGGCTTTGTAAAACCATGTTAGCGTTTTCAAAAACTAAAAAAAAATCAACA